>KN817618.1:38553-150192 GCA_000827495.1 Hypholoma sublateritium FD-334 SS-4 | reverse complement strand
GCAGCAAGATTGTGGGCGATACTGTTGAGCCAGGTTCGAACGTGTGATTCGGACATGTCTTCGGGCAGAGAGGACAATGTACTTCCTTCTGCATCCTTGAACAGTTTGGTGCCTTCTTTGGTGAAGTTATCCGGGTTGAATTGAGCCTTGGYTGGCCAACTATTCTGCTTGAAGATGGTTTTCACCCATTCTATCGGTGTTGTGAGAGTCAGGTGTGGTTTGATAAGCAAGCTGTTGAGGAATGTGCTGTTCACATCGGTACGTCGAAGTTTAACAGCGGATTGTCGAGGTGGTGGAGGCATATTTGAGTTGTTGGTAGTCGCTGTGGTTTCAAGTTCATCCTGGAATGCTAGAGGAAATTCGGCCTCGATGTATGCGTTGAAAAACTGGGGATTTCCGAGTGTAGAGAAGTTGATGCAGGAAGGTAGAAGTGGGAAGAGGCCCTCAGCTTTGAGACCCCTTGGCAAAGTACGTTTTGCCTCCACGGCTTGGGAAGAATCAGGAGTCATCAGTTCAAAGGACTCAGACGAAGAGGTAGAGAAATCAGAAAAGACTGTAGAGTCGCAAAAGACGCCAGGGTCGTTGATGTTGCGCAGGTAAGCCATAGGGCAGGCCGCAGGGCGATAAAGACGTAATATGAAGTTCACCGCTCCGCCGGTCGATAAGTTAACGAGACAGGAAAATTGATTACATAATATTCTATCGACCACTCATATCCAGCGAATACGGCCATCGTCTATTGAATTGTACTTCACATGCACAGAATGTCAATTTATCTACAATTCAGTCGTACATTCTACATTTCTGCCTAAGTTGATGATATCTAGGCCAGGTCTCTCAACTAAGAAAAAGTGATGTTCAGAATCCTTGGAATGAGGTGGTTTATGTGGCACCATTGCCACCACGGATTCGATGCGCAAAACATCAACAACGAACAAACGGTCATCTCCAAAATACTGRCACGATGCATAGCTTCCATGAGAGTCTACRAGAAGACTGGGATTGGGCTCAGARTATACTGAAATGATGGCGAGAGCCATCTCCTCACCCTGGCTGCGACAGCGGAAGTAAAAATAAACTTCACCAAAACGAAGTGTTCCATTGAGACTAAACTGCCAAATTTTTCATATTGAATATGCCATGTGAACATAGATATATGATTGCAACTTACCTTCACGTTTCTTGACGTACGGACTTGATTCAGTGGTTTTCGAGTTTCCTTCCATCGTGATCTCGCCACTTGACCATTGGGGAGACGGAGCCGTGCCCATCGAGCTATCTTCGGACAGAACTGTGACCCTAGTATAGTTCCGCTCATGTTCTGAATATAGATACCCAGAGCTCGAGCTTCACATGGCCTCATGGCTCGATCGTACCTATCCCGTGCGCGCAGAAGGGCAAAACCTCCACCGAGGTCAATTGCACCATGAGGAAGAGATGGAGGAGTGCATTGTAGATCTGGAATCATTGCCGATAGAGCGTTGACTTGACAYCTAAGTAAGCCTCGCTGAGAAAGATTTGCGTAAGGGTTCGCCGGCTGCCGGACCTCTTCCCCGAGGTTTCCGATGGTGCGTTCCATAGTCCACTGAGAAGAACAAATTGGTGGCCCCAGTCTGACTACCTCTGCTGCAAGATGAAGTAACGCATGAATACTCTGTCGACAAAAATGGAGAYGATCAATTCGTCGTTGATAATAGAGAGTTTCAAATTCATAGGCGAATGATCGGAGGAGATGTTCAGCCTGAACCAGATCGGCAGTCTTGATGTTGTGTTGCTGAATGATTCTCATGGCACATACCAACTTGCAGAAGTGCGAGTAGTACGGCTGAGGAAGAACGCCGTATAAGAGCGCGGGAGCTAAGCCGTAAAGGTATAMCAGCCACTCCCAAGCCTTGTAGCCAGAATTCATTTTTTCGGCGATGTTTCGAGGAGGACGATCGAAGGAACCAGGTAGATAGGGGGTGGCCTCTGCGACGGCCTTCCCATGCTCCACCCATGTGCGACCTCGGAGGACGGCCCATGGCCAGTCTGTGATTGGATCCGTTTCCTCGTTGTCGATCTGGCCACGCCACAATGAAATAAGTAGATCAGAGAGATTAAAAGACCCAAGATGCATCACATCAGAGCCAAAACACCCAGGAATACYGAGAATGCAGTTGTTTGCAACACCTAGAAATATTGTTGGCTTTGTAATTCCTGTTTCAAGACGTCGTTTTCTGTACTGGGTGTCGTTTGGAGAAGCGACGAGGAATCGTAAGTTGTTGAGGTACCAATTAGGAGAGACGACTGTGGGTTCAAAATGCGAAAGATCTCCGTGATCACAGCCGTGCATGACATAGTCATCAGGCTTCAATAATGCAGGATAATACTGAGGGTTGTTGGGTTTGTGACGGCCAGGTACCGGGCAGTAAAGCCGGCATCCGTACTTCCCGTGATGCCCTACTAATCCATTGAGGTAAGCCATACCAGGCCCATCCGCGGTGTTGATTCCAAGGAATAGCTTAGAGAGAAAAAGACGATCATTCGAAGCATCCCAGATAGAAAGGCCTTCTCGTTGTAATGCGCAAAGATGGTGTAGTCCTGGAAATAGAAATGAGTCGACATTCTTTGGTTTGTTTGGCCCGGGAATAAACCCRCCAGGTAGAACATATCGCTTCTTGTACCGCTCATCTGGGGATAAATCCATGATAACCCATATGTATATCCAACAATCAGACGCCTTGTGGGCRTAGAGCTGGGCGCCGTCAATGGAGAGCATTAAAACTATGTCATCGTCGCTGATTTCACCCGTCTTCACGCTCTTGAGATAGTCGCTACCATAAAAGAAGTCGTTGTAAGACGATAGAAATCCATTATTTTCCTCAAGTTCGCTGATGATAGTGCRTGTTATTCGTTGGCGGTATCCGAACTTGCGAGCACTCGACGGCTCTCGCCATAGTGCCTGTAAAACTGGGCCCAGCAATATGGTGTGAAATTCCTGATGCGGCTTCTTTGTGAGGGGACAAAGCTTGGGTGTACCGCACTTCGGGCATGCGTCAAGATTCGAAAATGGTCCCGTAAAGGCAATGCAACTATTTTTGCACATGGGGTGGACAACCGAAGAAACGCCAGTGATTTCTGTCATTGCTCGCTTCATTTGATCGTACGATGGTACCTTATCATCTCGATGTCGTCGTAGAACAGCTTCGCGCACAGAAGTATAAGTGTCGACTGATGACTTCATACTGACCATGAAGAGATCGAGGCCTAGGCGCAAATCGGGATGGTCGTCAATGGAAAAGGTCTGAGTTGGGGGATTCCTRAGGCGATGGAGCCACTTGGAGTCCATAGCATTGTATCCATCATCGAGAGACGCTGACTGGAGAGCTTGAATAAATTGTACGGTTAGGCGAAGATCGTTCAATCGGGTTGCTTCAAAGATCGCTTCGAGTTCTTCTTCATAGGCGCCGCTATCGTCATTTCTCRGCCTTTCGTCATCTAAGCAGCCAGGATCTGCAGCTTCAGGTATACCAAAGTCATCTGCAACATCGATTCCAGAAGCCTGATCCGAGATAATTGGAGTTGGGGCTCTGGGGGTGGCCTCGTCGAATTCCCGTTCGAAGACAGCCGTCGCAAGGGTAGGCGTGAAACAAGGTTCTACAAGCACTGACTCTAGTTGCTGTGATTCTACTACAGCTGATTCTGGGGTCAATTGTACCTGCTTGTACTTGTTTTAGGGAATAGATGTAGGAAGAAGGATGCATATATGAACTTACGGTGCCACACTCCGAGTTAGTACTACCCTCGCCCGGGCCTTCTGGCTGTATTTCGGTCTCCTTCTGCCTGTATTTGGCGTGTTGCTGGTACACCCGCTTGGATAGCTTATGGGGGACACCACCACATCTTTGAGTGCAGTYGCAGATATGCATTTCTGCCGAGGTTTGTTGTCCAGTGTACCGACTCGGAGGAACTTAGACACTGTAGAATGGACGAAGATTAATGAAGTTCGCCGCTTATTGAAACTGATGCGTACCGATTCACAACTGCACATGCACAACGCATCCCATCTCTGTCGATTCCGGTCTATTTGCACAATGCACACGATGACGCGCAACCGTGCTAAGACGACGCTAAGCAAACACTAAGCAGACTACAACAGCGCCAACTGCCTTTTTGGGGTAAACAACAACYGCACACACGGCTGTGCAAATTAGTCAAAATCGAAATAGTCATTCACACAGTGCGATTAGTGGAAATTAGTAAAATAATTAGCTGGGCATCAACCAGCCGTGACATAAATATAGGTGATTTTCACTGGGCTTGACTAAGACAAGTTCATTTGCTGGCCGGTCCGCCCTTTTGATTTTCCCACGGGGTGCCGACCCGCACGTCCACCGCGCAAGCCAGTTCTGCGCGCTGCATCTCACCGCCTGGCGCGGCTCTGATAGCAACGAGCCGCCGCTTACGAGCGCGCAGCTCCGCGTCGGTCCGCCTATGTGCGGTGGTGCGGAGCGTGGCGCTGGCAGAGCGATGCCGAGAGAGTCAACCGCATCGCTTCAAGGCGGGCGCAGGAAAAATACAGCGGTGCTGTCCAGGTGCGGAGGTTGTTGTCTGTGCGCAGAAACTGTGACGGGCCACGGCTGAGGTCAGGTCGTGGTTCAACGTTCAGATAGCAGACAGTCTTTCGCGATTGATTAATATTGATTACCTGTAATTGGTCGTTCGCGTTTTTATGATTCGTGCTGCATGTCAAGATTATCACGCGGGATATCCTTCGTCTTACTGTCACCCACGTATTCGTATCCGCCACCAGCCTCATCGTCATCGCTTCCCGGTGTGTGGTATGTCGAACGGCGCTCTCGCACAGAAATTATAACAAAACAAACGGCGGCGCGGCCGCGGCTATGAAAGAGGTAAGTAAGAGGAAGACGGTCCAGAAAACGTGTGCGCCGTGGTGTAAGATTGTACATATTGGATAAAGCACGTGGATACCATGCGACGACTCGGAGGAGAAATTAGAATCGGTAAACGATAGCAGCAATAGCGGCGGTAGCAGGGGGGAAAGTGTACATGCCGAGCTGACGGGTGCAGTGAATATAGGACACAGAGATGATAGCGGCAGAGCACTGAACACAGAACAATCAGAGCAATGATAACGGGTCATGAAGAAGCAAAGATAGTACTAAACAGACACGGGAACACGTCGCGCGCGAAGCCTAGTACGCCGCGCCCCCACCGGGCGCCTTCGACGATGGCTGGTGGTGCTGGTGCTGGGGCATGTGCTGCTCCCGGCCCTGCCCCTGCAGGGCGTACTCCAAGTATCCCTGATAGCGCGGAGAGAACGGAGACCCCGTGTCGGTAATACCATCGAGATTGTCGTTGGACAACGAGGACGGCCGAGAACCATGCGCGAGCGACAAGGCGGGGTAATGGCCGTACGGACCGCGTACCTCGTCCGGGTGTCTGTAAATCATATCGCTCGCGGGTGAGGACTGGGCCTGGCCGGAGTACATAGACATGCCTGAAACCACGTGGGGCGGCGAGGAGGGCGGGTGCATCTGGCCCAAGTAGTGCGTGGTACTGCCGGCGCTGTGCGATCTGCGATAGCTGGACGTAGAAGACGGAGGCACCGTATCGGACATTCCAGACAGCGAGGACCGCGAGCCAGGTACGCGCAGAGCCGAATCCGGGGCGTGTACCTCGCGGTCCTCGCCTGGTCGCTCGCGCATCAACGTGCTCCAAGAGGGCGAATCCTCGTCGCCGTCTGCCCTGCCGCGGTAGCGGCGGTCGAGGTACGCAGGGGATGGCCCGGCGAGCTCATGAGAGCCACGCATGTGCGGAGCCGCATATGGGGCGCGCACATCGCCTGAGAGCTGACGTATCGGCGCGCTCCGAGGCGAGCGCTGTGGGAAGGGCGAATCCTCGTTGGCGTCGCCCATTCTGCTGTAGCGCGAAGCAGTGTACTCGGGGGAGAG
This sequence comes from Hypholoma sublateritium FD-334 SS-4, assembly GCA_000827495.1. Lineage (NCBI taxonomy): Eukaryota > Fungi > Basidiomycota > Agaricomycetes > Agaricales > Strophariaceae > Hypholoma > Hypholoma sublateritium. The sequence continues at coordinate 144,238 of KN817618.1, read as the reverse complement.
CTCGCCGCGCTCATAGAACGACAACCGTGAGCTACGCGGGGGCGAAACCGGATTAGGAACGCCCAGATCCGAATGCGGCGCGTATGCCTCGCCTGGGGGCTCGCGTATCGGCGCGCTCCAGGGCGAGGGTCTCAGAGAAGGCGGGTGGTCGTCGTCATCCTTCCAGCTGCGGTAGCGCGGGTCGATGTATTCGGGGGAGAGTCCAGCGAGCTCGGTGGAAGACAGCCGAGAGCCGCGCGCCTGCAGATCCGAATATAGAGCCTGTAAGTTGGGGCGCTCGTTCATCGGCGCGCTCCTGGGCGAGCGCTGCAGGAAGGGCGATTTCTCGTTGCGGTCCTCCTTTCTGCTGTAGCGCGAGTCCCTGTACTCGGGGGAGAACTCACCGTGCTCATGGAACGGCGACTGTGAGCTTCCCGGGGACGAAACCGAATAAGGGACGTGTACCCCGCGACGTTCGCTCATCGACGGGGAGACTGCGGCGAACTCGTGGGATAACGACCGAGAGCCGCGCATGCGCGGATCCGAATATGGAGCGTATACCTCTTCTGGGGGTTCGCGCATCGGTGGACTCCAGGACGAAGGCCCCAGGGATTGCGGGGCATCCGCCTTGCTGCGGTAGCGCGGGTCGATGTATTCGGGGGAGAGCCCAGCGAGCTCGGTGAAAGACAACCGAGAGCCGCGCGCCTGCAGACCCGAATATAGTAAGTCGCGGCGCTTGTTAGTCGGCGCGCTCCTGGGCGAGTACTGCGGGAAGGGCCGGTCCTTGTCCTTGTCGCCTTCCGCCATGCCGCGGTAGCGTGAAATGCCGTCCGCACCGATCTCGCCCTTGGGCTGCATGACGACGTGTGCCCGTTCGAGGGACTCGGTGGAAATATCGAGCGCGGCGAGACCAGGGAACGAGGACGGCGGGTGGAGGCGGCCGTTCCCGACGTCGGCAAGTTTGTAGTAGCAGACGAGGTGCTGCTCGATGCCGTCCATTTTCGCGGAGAAGGTCTGCGCGGAGTCAGTAGGGCGGGTAGGGGGTATGGGGCACACGGACCTTTTTAATGAGCCCATCGGCTTTGTGTTTGTCATTAGGGAGGCCATTCAAAAGCATGCGCTCGCGCTCGAAGCGCGTGGCAATGTCTGCGCGTGGGTGGCCAAATGCGCTGGTGTGGCCGTGCTCGGCAAAGGCGGCGGGCTCGGGGCCATCCGCGTCGCTTCTGGACCGGACCTGGCGGTAGAGTAGGAAGTTGCCGCAGATGTGCGCGCGGCTCCAATGGATACTGTCAGTCCAGCGACTGATGTGGGACTCGTCGAATACATAGACGGCACCCGAGGCAATCGTCTTGCGTTCGTCGACATTGAGCCGGTGGGTGACGCGCGGGATAAGACCACGGCGGGCAGCCTCCAGGATGAGCAGGGCGTCGTTAGTGCTCTCGATCCAGCCGGTCCAGGACGGTGCCGACGATTGAGCGGACATGGGAGGCTGGCGGACCCCGGCGGGTGTCCGGGGCGTCGGGCTACATGGGCGCTTTAATCAGGGCAAGGAAAATGGATATTTGGTCACCCACTGATACTTACAATGCTTCTCCGGGGTCTGTTGTGGGAGCTTGGTGGGCGCCGTCATCAGAGGTGACTGCGGATCTCGATGAGGAGTCCAAGGTGTTTTCGATGGCGCTTCGGTCGTTGGGCTTTCTCCAGAGCTGAAGCCCAGTTTCGAAGAGCCGGGAATGAGAGCCACGTTGAGAATAACGCTCGAGAGCACGGGAGGCACTGCCGTCATGCAGCGTAGAGTGCATCCGATTTTCCAATAGGTGGCCATCTGGAAGACCACTCGCGTTCGAATCCTAAGTACGTAGACAAGGGTCAAAACAGAGTGACACTGAGGAGCGGTCGAAATTATGTACGTCATTTATCTTTGGCGTTAAATACACAACACCTAGTCGGTCGAATGTGACAGATCGTTAGGCTCTTTCGTAGATCCGCAATATATGAATTGTGCTATCTTTACCTCCATTTGTGCGGATGTCATGACTTTCCAGTACTCTCTGAACAATGTGGCTGTTAAGAGGTAACGAATCATCATCCTGCGTGGACATAAGTGTTAAGTTACTTTATGCATTCACCGTGAACAGGTTTATTCGTACCTCGGTCAGAACGGATATCCAATTTATGTCTTCCGTAATCGCGATTCTGGCATTGGGATTCTGCAACGTAAAACAGAAGATATTGAGAATAAATAAATATTGAGCATGCACCAAACCATACCTCTCTTAGAAGATGTTCGTTAATGGACGTTGAAGGATGCAACAGCTGCCGTAACCATAAAATGTTATTAGAACATAAATAAGGAGCGAAGTGACATCAACACAAACCAGCGATGGAGTCAGACTGGAATCAGCAACCTGATTCAGAGCTACTGAACTGATACCAGCGGGATTCTGCGCCGCATAAGTCGATTTTGCTTTGCCCTCCAGTTTGCCCGCTTTAGAACTTGAGCCATATTCCGCAGAATCCCCTGACTTGATCGTACCGAATTTCGTTGCCTTCAGCCTTTCCCAAACCTCATCTGAAAGCGAATGATTTATCGTCCGAATGAACAAGCACTGGTTAGCAAAGGCGACGTCCTCCGGTTCGCTCGCACGTCGCAGCTCTGCGACTTCGCGGGTGCTGGGCCCCGTCCGGCCCTCGGCCATCCCGGAGTACACCCACTTGTAGCGGCGGCCGGTCTGCTCGAGGGGCTTGAAATCGAGCCGAAACAGCGTCGCTGCCTTGGAGGAGCGCGAAAACGTGGCCATGCCCCAAGCTGTGGCCTTGTCCCATCCGATGACGAGGCGCAGGTCGCCGTTTTTCGCTTCGCGCCCGCGCTGGCCATTGGTGTAGCGGTACCAGCTCTCCACGTTGGCCGCGAGATATTCTCTGAACCGCGTAAGGTTGAGCAGATCGCTGGAGTCCGATCCTTTCGGAATGGTCAGGATTGCACCTTCCGAGTCTGTGGTCTCAAACGTCAAGCCGCTGCAGGCACATTGTGAGCAAATGTGCTCAAATCAGTCAAATACACGTACGATGACCCTTGGCCGTCTTGCTGCGCCTTCTCCACAGACGCGCTTGCCAGATAGCTATCGTCAGCAAACTCCTCTTGCATCTCCACGTCGTCGAGATCGAGAGGCGGATATAGGGGCGAAAACATTTCCGGAACCCGGCCAGCGTGGACAGGGTGGTCGGGCGGAAGCAGGATGTTGAACAAGAAGTCAAAGCTCCCGGACGCCGTGATACGGCCCACGTCCCCAATGCTGATTCCGGTTCTGCGGTACTCTTTAGGCAGGTTCCAGTTTGGTGCGGGCAGCCACAGGGGACTTCCGCGCCCCTTCACGGCGAGGTGGCGGTAGTATATATCACAGCTGCGCTGAACCGGTAGCGGCGGAGGCTTTCCCTACGCACGGCTCAGTGATACTGAGGTAGAAGTCATGTAAATATCATTACCGTCATATAATCTTTCAAGTTCATCGGAAATTGAGGATTGTTTCCGAATTCCGATAACGAAACCAGGCGTACCGTTTGTAGACGAATGGCTCGTGATGCTGTGCTCTTCATTTACTGGTTCTAAGGTACCCGAGCCAGACTGACAGGGGAAACGAGGTCAGAGCTTGGACCGCACACCAATGCTCGCATCAAACATACTGAGGATTCAGGCTCGACAACGTCGCCTTTACCTGAAAATATATAAATGGAAAATCAAGGATCTTTGAGTGTCTCGCACGTACGACCCGTTTCGACATTCACATTGATGTTCAAGCCGCTGAAGGTTTGAAAGCTACTTCCGTCTACGGAGACTCCGTGTGAGTTTTCAAATAGCGTCGACGAAGACTGAGGAGGGGATTCTGGTGCTCTGATGTAGTAGGGTTAGAGCGATCAGCGATCTTGGCTGTGAACATTTGCGGATAAAAGCATACCGAATCCGAGTCACAGACGATGCCCCCATCGCATGGCGAACTGGGTCCCTGTCGCGCACATTAGATGTCCGAGTAGCTTTCCTTTTGCCTCGGCTCACGCTCCCAGCAGCTGGACACTATCATATTTTAGACAGGAATTTGTACCATTTCGTGAAACGCTGCAAACATACCGGTTGTTGAGGTGCATCGGATGGCATGGTCTGCAGACTATATCAGCTGAAAATTGGGGGGCTTGAAGTGCGGCTGCTGGCGAAACTGATGATCAGCTCTACGGGATTGGAGGAGGCGTCTGCTCAATCATAGAATATGAGTATACCGTCAGCGCAGGGCGTTCGGCGGGTCGCGGTGGTATAATCCATGCCACGAACCTATTGGTGACTTCTCGAAGGGCAGCGCAAGCTCGATGAGTCGGGATGACGACCAGTGGGAAAGCGGGGGGCAAGCGAGGAGATAACTACATAGCTTCAAAAATGTAGTGTATGAGTAGGCTGTGAATAACACAGTCACATAGTCAAGTCTATGTAAAAGGGGTGCGTCACGGTAAGATACAAGATGGTGAACAAGTTGTGGGACCAAATTAGAACTGATCATCATCGCCAGCGCTTGCGCCACCGGCGCGACCCACGTGCCCACTCCGAAGCTCTTCGTAAACTTCCACCCAAGCCTCTTCCATCCAACTTCCAAAGAAACGGCCTGAATTCTCCACTTATCAGGCAGGTTTCCGAGACCCAAACTTTTTCGTGATGTCCGTAAAATGGCCTGCGCTGTGACGAGCGTCAAGGAACCTTTAATTAGTTTTGCCTTGCTTTGACCTGTTTTCCGCTGGCCAGCTAAATCATACGTATTTCCGAATGGGTTATCACAGACTCACAAGGAATGTGCCGGTGACCAGCCGCATCACAGTGTCAGGCAGGTTCGACTATATGATTTCTGTTGTACGATACTAATGTATGTATGCACACCTTGTGCACACCTCTATAGAATACAGTCTGCGTGCGAGAGCGTAGAATTTCCGTGGTCTCGGAGTTTGCGTTTTGCCTGGTGGCTTGAATGACTCTTTCGTAGATCAACATCGTTGTTGCACTGGTTGAACTTAATCATAAATTCGTTTATTTGCAGATCCTAATAGCGCCTCGCAAACCTATACGTCAATATCACGGATTTTCTCATCAGTACGTAAATCGCTTTTGAGGGAAGATCAGAACTCGCACTTTGATTAGAGGTTCTCGCATTGGTTTCTTATCTTGTTCACCACTTCCTTCAGCCGAATTGCACCGTCGTCGTCCAGTAGATCGCAATCCCACCAGTCCGCCGGCGCGCCCACATCTTCATAAGCGCTGGTATTCCCGGATGAAGTGGCGCGCACAGGAAGAATGATCGACCCGGGCGTTATCGTATAAAACGCCAGTCGCGTGCCGAATGCACTCAACGCGTACAGGGCAGGTAGCGGGCAGTAGGGCAGTAGATCTCGGACGTGCATCCGGATGTGGTTGTCCGCTATCTCCCTTGTAGAGATCCGAGCTAGATTGGGATATGGATGCAGATCGAGCAGGAAAACAGGCGTATTCTTGTAGTAGACTGTGAATGTAGTGCGCGATGACGGAGTTGAGCTATCCTCGTGGCGGTGAACTTGCGGAAAGACGGTGTATGGGGTGTTGACGGGGAAGAGCGTGTTCAGTAGTTTGTTGTATGCTGCAGGAGTGAAATCTGATTCGAGCTCGGGTTTTACTGATTTGAAAGATTCCATTATTTCAGTAGTCCAGGGAGCCATTGTCAAGTAACTGTTCGAGCGCTTGAAGATAATTCCGAGTCAGGATCAGGGGTAAGTATACGGTTGATTGACAGAAGAGTAGCGTCGACTCACTTGTGCGTCCAATAGGTGATACAAGCTAATATATATCCGTTACCTGCTACGCGAGTGCGAGTTTCAGATGAGAGTAATAGATGTGATGGGCACAAGTCGAAAGCAAGACCAAAGCAAGACGCAAGACGAACTCGCCGCGGATGTACCCATCGGGCCGGAGTGCCGGGCGTCGAAAGCCCTGGCGCCTAACCAACTCGCTACTAGCTCCCGATGTTAGATTTGATTCAGTAAATCTGCTACTACGTAGAACTAGAAGTACGATCTCCGGACAGTGAATCCTTATCATGCCATTGACTTTATCCTTCTTGATATATTCATTTTGCACGGCTTGAGAACAATCTACATATAGCCCGACTCCCTTGCTTAACTTGGTTGGCCGCCTTGTGGAAGGCAATAATAGCGACACTTATTTTTACTTTGCTGTGCTTTAAAAGGCGTACGCCGGGGTACTACTATATCAGAGTCGCATTATCAGTCCTAGGGCCGCAGCAACCACGATTGACACAACATGTTGCACAATATTCCGCACCTAGATTTGGCAGTGCAGGTGGTTCTTGGACCTCCTCCTCCTAAAATATTCCCAGATAATTTCTATTTTAGTCGCCGCTATATGTGCTCCACATACAGACTGTGTACCAGTTTAAGAATGTCAGTGGGCCTGCACATAAGAGTTATGAGTTGGTCAAGTAATATCACGACGACGTCAACTTTTTACAGAGGCAGACCTTCCTTTACAGCGTGGATGATCAGAGCATATTTTATATTTCCAACTGGCGTTTAATTCTCAAATTCCCAAGATAGTGGTGGACCATCTATGTAAAAATAAATGGAATTCTCAGAATGCGTAGCGCACCGTGTTCCAATTTTGCGGTTAGTATATCGAAGTGCACTCGGGGATGATCAGATGGTTCTATCGCCTCCAATAGACCATATGGATGCACACTCAATTTTTCGTAGAAGGCGAGCCCATTGGAGCACGAATTAATCGTCCTCGTATTTTTATCGTCCGTGAAGGAGATATAAAGGTGAGGCAATCGTAAGCTTATCAGCGGACCCGCATTCTTCGTCCTTAATTTCGCCATGCTCGTCGCCCGACGAATATTCGCACTCGCCATTTTGGCCACTTCAGGTGCGCCGCCCGCGCCGAGTCCGAGATAGTTTTTCATGACACCCTGCTGGTGCAGCATGTGCCCAGTCGCTCATGGAGCCGCTGAGCATCTGGCCCCCAGGCCCAGGAAACGTCCTTGTACCCCAGGCTCCAGACCAGGAGCTCACGGAGATGCTCAATCAAATTGACCCTGCGCGCATCCAGGCAATCATCGAGAAGCTTGTGTCCTTCGGTACGCGCCACACCGCGTCGAACCAGACGGACCCTGTGCGCGGCATCGGCGCTGCGCGCGACTGGATCGCAGAGCAGATGCGTGGCTTCGCGGCGGCGTCAAACGGGCGCATGACCGTGTCCGTCCCCAGCTTCGTGCAGCAGCCGACATCGGCGCTCACGAACGCAACCGTGGTCAGCAATATCGTCGCGACGCTGACAGGTTCGAAAGAACCAAACCGCGTGTACGTCGTGTCCGGCCACTACGACTCACGCGTGACGAGCATCTTCAACAACATCGACGACGCGCCGGGCGCAGACGACGACGGCTCGGGCGTCGCGATCTCCATGGAGCTCGCACGCATCATGGCGACGCACCAGCCGGCCGCGACGATCATGTTTGCCGTAGTCGCGGGCGAAGAGCAGGGGCTCTTTGGCTCCGCGTTCATGGCGCAGACGCTCAAGCAGCAGGGCGCGGACGTGCAGGGTATGCTTGACAACGATATCGTTGGCGCGTCGAAAGCCGACGACGGTACCATCGACCCCTTCTCTATCCGCTTATTCGTGTCGGGCCTGCCGCCGACTAACACGGCCGCCCAGAATAACGAGCTTGCGTCGATCGGCGGAGAGAACGACTCGCCCGCGCACCAACTCGGGCGCTTCGTCGCAGAGGTCGCACAGAATGGCGTCACCCAGATGAACGGTATGGATATATTGCCCAGCCCAACTTCCGCGCATGTTGACAGAGCTTTGTTGCCAGTGCGAACCATCTTCCGCCCTGACCGATTCCTGCGCGGTGGCGACCACGAGTCGTTCCTCGACCAGGGATTCCCAGCGGTCCGCTTCACCGAGCCGCACGAGAACTTCGCGCACCAGCACCAAGACGTGCGTGTGGTCGACGGCGTACAGTTCGGTGACCTCGTAGAATTCTGCGACTTCGAGTTCAACATGCGCGTCGGCAAGGTCAACGGCGCCGCGATCTGGTCTATGGCCCAGGCGCCCGGCACGCCCAAGAACGTGCTCATCGACACCAGCGTCCTAACCAACAATTCGACGCTAACCTGGGACGTTGACCCCAACGTGGCCGAGATTGCTGGCTACGAGGTTGTCTGGCGTGAGGCGGACCTCCCGCAGTGGAACCGCGTGATCGAAGTCGGGTTGGTGAACAAAGTCACTGTACTGTTATCGAAGGATAACGTGCAGATGGGAGTCCGTGCCGTGGGCAAGAATGGCTTCAAAAGCCCTGCCGGGTTCCCTCTGCCAAATTAAGATCTCTGACTTGAAATACACAGAGTAAGAATTCGGTGGTGGAGATGCCTTGGTGTTATATCCAACTGAGGAGAACCAAGGCTTCGACGTTACCTAAAATAAAATTGTTATGATTTAAACGTTTTATATTATCAAAATAAAACATCTCACACAACAGAAATTACACGTTCGCCAATAGATAAGCCGCGCAGCACCGATTTCGTGTACATAGAATTGACTGGATCCGGGCGCCTCTCTATCTCCCGCTTCGCCACGCTTGGCATTCTCAGGCAGCAGAGAAAAGAGGACTTGCGCTCCCAGGTTATGATTAACGCGTACGCTTTTCGTGCGATCAGCCAAAAGTTGCGTTAGTAAATCGTCCAAAACGATCAGATGTACATGCTTTACCATAATGTAGGGATGAAAATCCACATGGCTACATGGGCTCGAAGCTTCGAAGTACAAGTGGTAATGGTTCTGCAAGTCGAGAGAAAAGGCACCTGGGGCCTATAAAATGCATCAGAGAATTTGTATGTGAGTGTGCAGAATAATCATCAATTTCAAGATGAAGATTGCCAGAAATTTGTTCGCTGTTTACGCCCTGGCAGTAGGAGGTGAGCGGAAGAAACATTCAGCTGTAGTGCTTCGTGACGGAAAAACTTCTTCGCACAGCACATGCCCAAATATTATCGCAGCCCTTCGAGATATGGCCGCCCGGCCCAGGTCAGGTCTTAATCCCCCAGCAGCCCGACCTCGAGCTTGCGACCATGCTCAGCCAGGTCGACCCCAAGCGCATCGAGGCCATCATCACCAAGCTCGTCTCCTTCGGTACGCGGCATACGCTGTCCAGCCAGACCGACCCCGTTCGCGGGATCGGCGCCGCGCGCGACTGGATCGCCGCACAAATGCAGTCCTTCGCTGCTGCATCAAACGGCGCGATGACGGTGGACGTGCCGAGCTACGTCCAGCAGCCGTCCTCGCGCATCCCTAACGCCACTGTCATCAGCAACATCGTCGCGACGCTGACGGGGACCACGGAGCCGAATCGCGTGTACGTGGTGTCTGGCCACTATGATTCGCGCGTGACGAATGTCCTGAACGGCGTCGACGACGCGCCCGGGGCGGATGACGACGCATCCGGAGTCGCGATATCTATGGAGCTCGCGCGGATAATGGCGACGCACCGGCCAGCCGCGACAATCATGTTTGCCGTGGTCGCGGGCGAAGAGCAGGGGCTCTTCGGGTCTAACTTCATGGCAACGACGCTCAAGCAGCAGGGGGTTGATGTACAGGGCATGCTCGACAACGACATCGTTGGCGCCTCGAAAGGAGATGAGGGCACAAGCAACCCGTTCGACATTCGCATGTTCGTTTCGGGCATCCCTTCGTCGAATACTGCGGCGCAGAACAACGCACTGGAGTCAATCGGGGGAGAGAATGACTCGCCGGCGCATCAGTTGGGACGATTTGTTGCCGAAGTCTCGCAAAATTTCGTCACACAAATGAACGGTACGTGCATCGAAACGTCGTCTGTTTTATAATCAGGTTGACTGAACTAAATAAATCACAGTACGCACTATCTATCGGCCAGATCGTTTCTTGCGGGGCGGCGATCAAGAGTCGTTCCTAAGCCAAGGTTTCCCAGCAGTGCGCTTCACCGAGCCCCACGAAAACTTCGCCCACCAGCACCAAGATGTGCGTGTCGCCAGTGGCACGCAATTTGGTGACTTGATTGACTTCGTCGACTTCGACTTCAACGCTCGTGTTGCACGAGTCAATGGCGCAGCGGTATGGTCGCTGGCACAAGCACCTGGCACGCCAAAGAATCTGATCATCGACACCTCGATTTTGACGAATAACTCAACTTTGAGATGGGACGCGGATCCCAATCCCGAAATAGCGGGGTACGAAGTCGTATGGAGAGAGTCAGACCTTCCGCAATGGAACCGCGTTATCCCGGTCGGTTTGATCACTTCGACAACTCTGAAGCTATCCAAAGACAATGTGCAAATGGGAGTTCGTGCCGTGGGCAAGAACGGTTTCAAAAGCCCCGCTGCTTTCCCTAGGCCTGGTTGACGAAGCTGAAGAGAACGAAGTGATAAAATGAGTAACAGTGTAACCGCGACTTGTCTAGCCCAATATTAGATTTACGCATATTTTGAAGAGGTTAGCCACCAGAAAAGTGAAAATTTCAATGAAAACTAATCAACAGTGCACCTAGATAATTTGGAAACAACAAATCCAGGTGGGCGCAACGGAACAACTTGAAAAATGACTGCGAGACCGATGCAATAGTGAGATAGAGGAGTAAGAGGAAGTAGATTCCATCCTTCAGCAGAAGTCAAGGGTAGAAGGAATTGATACATGGATTTACAACTTTGGTGACAATGCGGTATTAACGTCCTCCAACCTCTGAAAAGATATGAGTGGGCTGCAGACTAAAAAGTTGAAAGACGTACGCTCCACCATGACATCGATCGTATCTGAAAGAGGTTGTGAGCTGAGAGGCATCTCTGCAAGAAGAGGCGTACGAACCGTTGTCCTCCATATCGAGAGACGATGGAGTGTCATCATCTTGTATCCGGGCACCATCATACAAAAATCTACAAGGTAGAAAATCAGCCCACTATGATCTCGCTGGGCGGTCTTAGATGTAGGGATAATCGCTCGTAGCTCTGCGCTCGCTTATCTTGCCAATAACGCCGGACCAAAACTAGGCGAAAACTTGGCAACTGGAAAAAATGCTCACCGAATGCTGCCTACGTCCTTTCCAACCTTGCTAGCATATGCTCCCTGGAGCTTGCTTAGCTTGGTGCTCCTCTTGATTTTGAAGAAGACCTCCTCGCCCGCCGAGCTCACAACCTAGCGCCAAAGCATTGCGATCAGACACGAGGAACGGCAACATGTAAGCATATATCGTTCAATATCTATACTTTACCTTGATGTTAATCGTTGCATTGGCATCCTCGATCTTGGGCTCTGCGTCCTGGGTGTGTTGTTGTTCTTCGTCAGACATGGTTTTATGGCGAGTAGTGAGTTCTGAGAATTAGCTGCGCTTTTTGAAAACTTCTGGAAGAGATTACGCTCGTCAAAAAGGTTTCAACGCGAGTTCTTGAGAGACAAGGGAGGTAATGAAAGGGCTTGACGAAGGAGCTGGGGCGTGCCACACTGAGCTTGAAATCTACACACCAACTTACGTAATTCAAGTTCGGACAGTGCCCGTCGGCACGCAGGGGCCACTTGAACTCTTCCAAAACTCCAACCGAAACAAATATTGCGGGCAGCAGAACCAGCCATCCACTGATGTTCAGTTGTTTGATTTCACGTAGAGAAATGTTTTTAATTACGTCTGGAATACGTGATGCTAAATTTCATTGGAATTTCTTGGGAGGCACTGATTCAGGGAGGCGGAAGTTGAGAATTCCACCAAAATTCCAGGAAAATTCCACCTTCATTAATTCTTCACGCAGCGCCGATGACGATGAAGTTCAATGTGGCCATGTTGGTATTATTACAGTCACAAATTAGATTCTTTATGTGAATTCCGGGCGCGTCCATGACATCTATTTGAACTTCGCCACAAAAGCTTGCAGCTCCGTCCTCGCGATGCCGCCCTCAACCCAGGAATTCTTCAGTTCGTTTCTCATTTCCTCGGCCCTTGTACGCATCTGCGCACCGGCTTCCCCACGCGCGGAGTCAAGGACCTCGCGAATTTCAGCAGCCATGGCCGCACGCGTTCCTTTCGGCGCCCGGCCCCCTAGCCTGTGTATCGGCTTCAGCCCGTCCCCGCTCCGCACCTCGATTAGTTCGAAGCCGACGCCGAGGTTGACCGATGCGTGCACCGACGTCACGACCTGGTCTCCCTCGATGGGCCAGCATATCCTGCGTAGTGCAGCAAATAAATCAGGCGTGAAGATTTTATTTGGGTGTAGTCGCTTACAGTGGAATACCACTCGCCAGAGCCTCGGTGACGCCGCCCTGACCTCCATGGGTGAGGAACCAACCGGTTGCCTGCATATGCAGATTAACATGTCAGAGCTGCATTTCGCCGTGGACATGTTGTTATAACACGAGAACGTACGGGATGGGTCAGGACGTAGTGTTGAGGGATCCAACTGGACAATACTCCAAGGCCCGAGGAGGTTATCTTCTCCGCAAGCTCGGAAGAGATAACGGCACGGGAAGACGGGTGGCAAAGTATCTGCAGTGTCTTCAGAATCAATGCTACGAGTAGAGCAGCGAGTATGACGTACAAATGGAATTCCCTTCTCGATAAGTGCCAGGATGGTTTCATCTACATAGTCCTGTACCGCTGGCCAAAAGAAACTGCCAAAGGAAATCTAGACAGTCAATCGAGATTAGCGCCGCGGAAATATATACATGTATGCATATGATCTTTGAAATTGGACTCACAAGTACGACAGATTTCCTGCCATGTGTCTCGAGCATTGCATCCAGGAAAACTTGAACGGCGGTGGCACCCCCATCAGTGTGCACACCCCAATAGTTTGCAGGAAGAAGTGGTCCTACACCATACACATCCTTTTTGGTCTCGGATAGCCATACCTTCATAGCGTCAATCGCCTCGCGCTCGAGCACGTATGATGACGACAGAAGGACCGCGTCGCCTTGCTCAAAAAACCTGAAAAGCTCCAATAAGTATGTTTGATACAAGCCTCGTTCTCTTGTATCAGATAAACTCACGCCTGTGCACTTTTGAGGAGTCCAGTTACAACATTTGCTACAGACGTCTGAACACGAGAAGTTAATACAATGTTCGGTGATCAACCCGGATGACTTACATCTTGCGGGAAGAATTCATGGTCGTACATTGAAGGGAGACCTGGGACTTGGACTATTGCCCCCGTCGTACGCCTATATAGCTAAAACACACAAAAAAGCTAAGTATGTGACTAAAATTTGAAGAAAACAAGGAATAGACATACCTTACCCCCAGCCACATCTTGGGTCTCTCCCGACCGCTCAGCCTCGGCTGCAACCCTTGCAGTGAAGTCGCCCAGGCCACCCAGTGTCTCGGGGGTATGTATGCGCATAATTGACAGTACGGAACCGGTTGCGAAACAGACTATTGGGACCGACGACCCAGTAAGCGCCCGAGTCGCAAACATCACTGGAGCCAAGAACGACTGCGGTGGGACAGGATGCGTCAATATCACGACCTTGCGAGGGAATCGAAAGGCGCTTACGTCTATCACCACAGCAACAGGCGCGCTGACGGGATCGTACGCTATCTTGGTTGCAGCGCAAGTAATCACCTTCCCATCGCGCAGTGTTTTGTAGGCCGCCGAAAAGGTTTCGACGAAGGGCTGCATATGCTTGAATGGATTTGGATCGTCGAGCTCGAACATGGTGAGGACTCTATGAGCAGCAAATATAGAGTTCCACTCAGTATGCAACTATGCAGCATCTTGAAAAAAAAACCAACCGAATGCGCGAGCTGGGCGCAGTCGATCCCACATGCGTCGCGACTTCAGCTTGCGACTTCGCCATCATAATTGGCGGGACCAAAACCGTAGCCACGATATTCGCATCGCAGTCCAGGAGGCGCAGTGCCAGCTGGCAGGTCGGCCGTACGTGCCCTGGCCATGAAATAAGTGTGGTGATAATATGGTAGAATCATTCGAAGAGGCTCACCCCAACTTGGAGGCGCAACGAGAAGGAAATGAGTACTGTCTGCGGTGGCCATTGAGTCGGGTCAGATCTGTCTTGACAAAGTAGAAACGCTGGTGGGCTTTATATCAAAGGTTAAGCAGCCCATCGCGCTAGCCACACGCCTGGTGCGGCACCGTTGCCGGGCGAGTACGTATCCAGGATGGGTGGTATATATCTGGAATTAGGAAGGATCATTGCAAGTGAATGGGAGTTTGGAAGTGATCAAGGGTGTCTGCGGCAATCGCGGGAGTTTCCTTTCACTAGGGACAGTGATGTTTTCAACTTGAAGCCCTTGTGACGCGCCGAAGATGTACTTGCTACCCGAGAAACATAAAAATAGAGTCAGTCAAAAAAGGTGAATGGCACATAATCTTGCAATAGTTTAGTAGGTGAAGACAACGAAAAAAACAGGACATACGGGTTGTAAAGAGAAGTTTCTTCGGCGCTAGAAAGGCCATCTCGATAACACAGATATTGCATTGCACGAATAAGTAGGTGATATGTACAGAACAAGGAACAGAATTAGAAAGATCATAAATATGTGCACATAAGAGAAGAGAAAACGACCAACTGGTGACCTGAAGGAAGGAAGAAACCCACCCCAAAGAAAAAGATAAAGAAAGTAACAAAATGAGCGTTAGGCTGCAAGCAATCATGCAGCGATAAAAAAACCGTCGAGCGGCACCCCGCTGCCTAGCGCGTGCGACTGGACGCCAGGAGCGACATGTCCTTCTCCTTCTTCGCCGCGCGCGTCAGCAGCCGCTTCGCCCGCGCGTAATGCTCATCTTCGTCGTCGTCTGAGTCCGCCCACATGTCAAGCGGCGCATGCGCATGCACCGCAACAGGCGCCGGCGGCGCCTCGGCGCGGGGCTGCACGACCGCGACCGCCCACGGCGCGTACAGCTGCTGCGCCTGGTCCTCGTCGTAGTCGAGCGCCGGCGGGCTCGGCGAGAACGTCGGCTGCAGCGACACGCGTACGCTCTTCCGCCTGCGCGGCGTGCTGTCCACGTACTCCACCGGCGGCCGTGCCCCATGCGTGCCGGCGATGAACGTCGACGTCGACGAGTGCGACATCTCCGACGGCGTCTTCCCCGCGTACCCGTTAACGGCGTGGCCGTTCGGCGCCAGCATCGGTGGGAGGGTGCTCGCGCGCGGGACGGGCTTCGGCGCGGCGGCCTCGCGCGCCTCGAAGTCCTCCAGGTCGGAGTAGAACACCTCCGACGCGTCGTCCCCCGACGGATCCGTCTCTTCGGGTGCCCCCTTCCGCACTGCGCCCCGCGGAGGCGCGGCGCTGACGGGCGGTGGTGGCGGCGTGTATGGCGTGTACGACGTCCCCGCGGCGGGCGACGGCGAGCGGCTGCCCCGCATCGCACTGCGCAAAGGCACCTTGCCGTGGAAGCTCGGCACCGCATGCGCGGCCTCCACGCGTGGCGCAGCAAGAGCCGGCCGCGCGTACTGCTGCGGGGGCGGCGTGTGCACAAGTGGCTTCGCGCGCGGCGCGGCGACCGCGTCCGCTTTGCGCTGGTCGAATACCGACCCGGGCGCCTTGATCTCGAACATGCCCGTGCGGGACGGCGTCGCCGCCGCCCCCTCCAGCGCAAGCGACGCCGTCGACCCTGCGCCGCGCTGTCGGCCTAGGACTGGGCTGCCGAGCGCCTCAAGCGCGCTGCGCTCCATCGGCGGCGGCGCGCGCACAACGTCCAGCATCCCAGCGGCCTTCTGCGTCCCGCCTACGCTCTTCCTCGTCTTCGAATCTTGCGTCCAGCCTTCGCGGTTCGTGCGCGCGACATCCTCGACGATGCTCATGAGGCTCACCGCGGACGGCAGCGGCGAAGCTACCGCGGGCTCAGCCTTCGTCGGCGACGGCGCGTGAGTGAGCGAGGCACGACGTGCGACCCCGCCACTGCCGCCCACGCCCTGCCCAAGCGTCGTCGTCTTGCGCTTCGGGCGCGCGGCAGCGGTGCCGCCCGCCGGCGCGCTCGCGGCGCTAGCAACCGAATTGTTACGCGACAGCCCCCCACCGTGTGCATGCGCATGCGCATTCCACCCCGCCTGTGGCACGAGCACGCCGCTCGGCTGGGCGCCCCCGGCGGCGAGGACGGTGGTGCCGCTTGTGGTCGGCGACGCGGACACAGACGGGGTGGACTGTCCCAGCGGCGAGCGCACCTTCGTCGATGGCTTCCTCGTCGGCGTCGCCGCGGCGGCGGCGCGACCATGGCCCACAGTACTCGCCGGTGCAGAAGCGGTCTGCAGCGCGGCAGAGGGCATGGGTGGAGCCATGGGTGCAGGCGCTGGTTCCTGCCCGCGCTTCTTGCTCAAACTCTTCTTCTTCGTCACCCCACCGCCCACGTCGGGCAGCACGGCGGGCGTATCGCTCTCGTACCCCTTCGCACCGGGCGTCGGCCCAAAGACATCCGCCGTCCGTTCCGCGAATGCCGATTTACTGACGCTCTGCGCCTCCGACGCGGCCTTCTTGCTAGCCCGCTGCGCGCTGTCCGGCGCGGCCTTCGTTGCCCCCACCTCGCTTGCAACCCGCCGCCTGCGCCCGAGGTCGACGATCATCCCGTTGCCCTCGCCCTCGTCTGTCTGCTCTCCCCAGCTCTTGCGGTTCTCGCCCACATCGAAGCTCGCACTGCGTCGATCGCCGCTTCTCGCGGCTGCAGACGGCGTGCGCTGCGTCGCCGAGCTCGCGGTCGACACATTACTCTCCACAGCGCTCCCAGCAGCAGCAGACGCGCCCCCGCGCGCCTTCTTTAGCCGCTTTCCCCCACCACCCACACCCTGCGTGCCCGTCCCATCCTCGCTCGCCGCGCGCGTGCGGCGCCCGATGCCCGTCGCGCTCACCACGCCCGCCTGCGCCACCGCCGCGCCCGCAATACCGCCCCCAAACCGACTCGGCGCAGGCCGCGATGTGAGCTCGCCGTCAAAGCTATTGCTGCCGCCGCGCCGCGCGAGTGCATCAATGTTCCTGTCCGTGCGCGTCTCCCAGCCCCCGGGCTGCGACTGCGATTGTGCCGCGGCCTTTCGCTTGTCGGCGCGGAACAGGCTGAGGCCCCGGCTGGGGGTCTTCGACGGCGAGGTTTCTTCGTCCGAGTCTAAGAGTTGGTCGGAGTCGTCGTCCGCCCGCGCGGCGCGCGAGCCGCGAGAGGGCGATTGCTGTGATGCGGACGCGGTGCGGGCCTTCGTGCTGAATAACCCGCGTATGCTACCCAGGAAACTCTTGGACGGGGAGCCCTGGTCGCCGGGGCTTCCAGTAGCAGATGCAGGCCCAGCACCACGGGCTTCTTGAGCGTGTTCCTGGTCGGGTTTCGCGTGGTGGAAGAGCCCAAATCGCTTTTTCTCTCGAATGAGCTTGTCGTCACCCTCGCGCAGCTTGCCCTTCTCCCTGCGCATCCTTTCCTCCTCCTCGCGTCTCGCTTTCTCCTTCTCCTTCTCTATCTCCCGCCGCCGTGCCTCGGAGAGAAACCGCGGGTTCTCCACCAGTGCCAGCTTGCCCTCCTCCAAGAGCTGGCTTTCCTGCCTGACCTCTTCGAAGCTACTGACATCGTCGCTCGGCGCGCCAGAGTTTCGCCGTTTGTCCTCCTGCGAGTCCTCCGTTATCCGTCGCTCCAACACGTGTCGCGTGTGTATGGTAGGTTTGAACGCGGTCGCCTGCGGCGTGGAATGGCCCGAGTTCGAGTTCGAGCGTGAATGCGGCTGTTGCGATCCCGAGGGGCCAGCAGCAGTTGGGATGTCGTATACATATCCGTCGAGCGCGTGCGGTGCCGGTAAAGGGATAGTGGGGAAGTTATCCGTGGTTTCATGCGCCGCCTCCTTCCCAGCGACGTGGACAGCGATAGCCGGCGCATAAGTGACAGTCTCCACTTGGTACGTCGCGGGGACCGCGGCGTTGGAAAATATGGAGGAACCCGTAACGCTGGAGTGGTGCGAGTGCGTACGCCTGCCCCCATTTGCGTCTGTTTGCTCGCCGGTGGGCCCTGGTGCGGTCGTGCCGCCGAACATGACGGAGTTCATAACGGCAGCCATGCTGACGGGTGGAGGCAACTCGTGGCCGTTCACCTGGGACACTGACTGAGACGGTCCGATCGAGGAGAAATCCGAAGACGGACGCGCGGATTCGCCTTCTGGAACAGAGAGGGCATTGTTCTCTATGTACGATAGCGGGCTCCGCAAATCTTGTATGGACAAGACGCGCTGTTCTGTGTGAGACATTCGTGTCAGAGAGGATATAAACAGCGGAAAGCAGCGTATGTACCCGGCTGTTCGAGCCGCAGCTCGTCGAGGCTGCGAAGTGCACTCTGCCCCAGCTCAGTCCAGGTTCCACCACACTCGACCAGCGCTCTGATGCGGGCGCCCATGCCGTCTCGTATCGTCGCATTACGCTTCGCTACCAAATCTCGTTCCTTGGCGGCAAGGTGGGTTTCGCATGCTTGCAGCTCTGTCTGAGCAGCGGCAAGCTTCGTAGAGGATGAGAAGGAACCCGACAATGGTCCTACGGATGTAAGCATACTGCAATTGACCCTACAGGATCACTCACTTGACGGTGGAGGTGACGGTGAGTCAATATGGCCTCCGACGGATAGAGACAGAGACGACGACGAAGGAAACCGCTGGTTCGAAAGCAGCAAGGACTCTCGTATGCTCCCGGCACCAGCCTTCGCGGGCTTCGACGCTTTGATCAGACGGGTTACTCTGAAATAGAATTAGAACCACCTCGACAGCTAAAGAAAAATGCGCACAGGATTTCTCTGTCTCGTATGATATTTCCGACCTCCTCCTCTGCGTCTTTCAGGACTCGCATGGCCTCTCTCCACTCGTCCACGCCTCGTGCGTACCTCCGTAGGGCTTCGTCCGCAGCTGCCAGCGCTCCAGCTACGTCCATTATAACGTGAGACGTTGGTGGAGCGGAAGCCGCCGCATATGCCGCAAACGAGGCCAGAGAGGCATTGGAGGACTCGATGACTTGGCCGAGCTGTTTCGAGTAGTCCTTTTCCTGCTGGAGAAGGTTCGCCAGCAGACGGGAGTCCGCTGAACGGTGAACCATTTGGTATTAGGGGGATGTAGGATACGAGAACCGGGTTGGGACAAAGAATGCGCTAGGGCACTTTTAAGACTTTGCCCGGAATGTTCAACATCGTGGCGCACTACGTCAGCACGAGTGATGTCATCGTCGTTACCACGCGCCCGGAGGTCCAGATTCCTCCGACGGCAGATTCCGAAGCCAGAGTTTATACTTTACCTACTTTTTATGCTAGCTTTCCTCGAAGTCCGGATGAAGCAAGCACTGTACAACGCACTCTGCCACTTGTGCGGCACAGGCCGTAGCCTCAGACTGGCTCTCAGACTCATAAGCGCCCAACCGGGGGATCATTGCACCGAGACGGAATTACAACCGCAACAATTATTCCAGCCCATCGTAGAACCCCTATCAATGCACCCGACAGACAGCGCACAAAATCTAGATATTATTTTATCCACTCTTTTTGTGCCCAGCTTGCATCATCGGCACTCCGGTGTGAATTCGTGCTAAGGGCATCGTCCATGACGGTCGTGAAAACGGCCATGGTAAAGTCTTGCTCGCCTCCTCGACTGGCGCTGTTCCGGCTCTCTAGGCCTGCATGCTCGATCGATTGCGGTTGTGTGTTGGAGAGGATGAGGAATATCACTCGGTTGCACAGAATAGAGTGCAGATTTCGCTGGAAGCTGCGTCAAAAGAGGGACTCAATGAGTACGTCAAAACATATTTGATTCATGGCATAAGAGATACCTCATGAACATGAGCTTCAAAGGATCCTGAAAAATGTCAGCGAGGTTATTCGTTTCAACTTTGCATAGTTTTGGCACGAACCGGTGCCGAGAGTAATAAAAGAATGTTAACAGAGCTGCAGGCTTGGGGTGGGTCAGAATCGCACACTTATCAGAAATTGTAGAACCGGTGTCACGCACTCAGCATACACAGGCAAAATGCTATTCCATTCTTGTACAATTGCCCTACCCATACCGTCGACGAGTGACTGCCTACATAGAAGCCACGGCGTTCAGTCCAAGCACCACTGTTCAATAGATGACGATGAAGATGCCCACCCTGTTGACACGCCTTGATCATAGTTAAAGTAACGACGACTGGGGAAACGATCAGTGTCCCACTCACGCAGCGCAAAATGAATTTACCTATTTCTCCGGCAAAGATACTCGAATATAGAACCAACATCTTGAGCGAGACATTTGCGTACCCAGATAGCTCTGTTTGCCAGAGATCGGAGATTAGATTCTATTTGCTTGTCCATATAAAAGTATAGCTACGATTTACAAGGCCTTGAGTTGTCTGCAGCACCAAAGTGACTAGAGACGAAGACAGAACAACCTAAAACACAAAATGCCATCAGGGAAACATTCGACAAAGAGAGCTGAGCAGACGTACCACGAGAAGAGTTGCCAGAATTATGCAGACATAACGGTCCCGGTTCCATATAGCGAAAGTACGAAGGTATATTATAACTACGAAAGCTTTCAGCTGCTTTCGATAATAAATGGAGAAGAGATATGAACCTTGCGAGATTAGCATCCCAATTACGCCAGACCCTAGGAACACACTGTGAGATTTTTTTGCGGCTGGTGCCTGGCCGGGCGACGCACAAACAGATATAGGGATTAGCAGTGCTATGCTCTATATAAATATTTGATCAGTCATATAACTTCAAGACGACTCTATCAAGGAGCATATGTACACACCTTGTATGATATATCGAAGAAGCGAACTAATAAACAACCGGGCTCGTATCAGCCCTCGAATCACATGCAAACTGAACTGCTTCAAGTTAGCACTCACTTGGCAAAACGAGCACAATGTCCAAAAAGGGGAGGTAGCGATTGAGGTAGAAGAGCAGGATTCCTATTGAGCGAGCGCGCGAACTTTTCCAGACGTAGTCGACCTGCCAGAAAATGAATTTTTATCTTCATTGTCGACTCACGGCGAGTTCATTGACAAAACGCACCTCAGTGCTCAGAGTGCACAAATAATCGAATATCTGTTCGCAGAAAAGGAAGCCGCAGCGACGCACGCGAGTATGAGTGTCGCTTTCAAGTCGCATTGCGAGTGAGCCTTTACATACCAGCAAGGTGGAGCTCACGATCCAAAAGCCCATTTCAATCCTGCTTTGTTCATACTGGATCTAGCGGAACAAGAACGTGTTGAGCTTGACCAGCGAGTGTGTATCCCTCTGGGCACTCACCAACGAAGCCGCAGCCGACATTCCCGCACTGGTGTGCCCGCCTCCCGAAGGTGCTAAACAGGGAGACTTTCCAGGAAGGCCCGGCCGGGCGCCTATTCCACAAGTTCTGGCCCACAAACGCTAAACGCCTATTCCTAGCCTGTAGAAATGGAAATGAGGACCAGGATGGGCGGGGAAATTCTAAATGGAGGGAAAGGAAGCATCATTCATTGGACGGCATTAAATAGCTGGTTGTTTCCCCATGGTTCAGGTTGACGTGGTTCAGGAAGATGCCGAGCGTTTATTGGCGGGGTCTTTGCCGACCCCGCCTGACCTGAGGCCTCGGTTCAGCCATTGATAACGAATATTGACCTCATATTACAATTGAGTTTAGACAAAGCTTAGACGTCCCAGACTCGCCAATGTTCGGTTTCCATCCTTTTTGACCCTACCTCCAAATGAAAGCCCAAATACTAGACTGAGCTCCGACTCCTTCTCAGAGATACACAGTACAATGCTTGCCAGCAAAAGACCCCGGCAGACGAAAGCGGAAGACATAGCCCACTGCGGAATGGTGCCTTGAGAGGGGCATAGTTTTATTCGTCGGTACGGGTTGTAAAAAAACAAGATATTCAACCCCTGTCGCATGCCGGACAGTTATTGCAAGAAATTAAGGCGAACGTTGGGCGAGCGATATGTTATCAACTACCCCAAGTCTCCTGAGAAACAGTAGGCGATAGAGGGAACTGGAAATTAGAGATGAGCCGGTACTTTGCATTCACTACCGCTGGTCGAGGGGGTTTCTCCCTCGTTTCCCCCAGGTCGCTCCTCCATTCTTGGATAGCCCGAAGCTCGTTCTGCTGGGAGATGCGGTGCGCGCGCGACAGCCGTTGGTTCTCTTCAGGACGAAGCGCAAGGATATTTTCAGACTCGGAGGCGACCATGCACGCTCGAAGGGCAAGCATCGTGTTATTCCAAGCGAGATCCTTTTCCTGAGCCCACTCATTTTTTGAGCACTCCGAGGTAGATTTTGAGCTATTGAATAACAGGAGCTCGTCGGCTGTGTTTCTATCCCGGCTTTCGACGTCATTGGTTGATTGCAAAGAAGATAAACTACCCATAATCAAGCTTTCATCGAAAACCTGGACACCGACAGCTGGAAGAGAGTTTAGCAATCGGGTTGTCCAAATTGAGCGCTACTTGCCTTCAGACAGGCCATTTGAAGTGTCCTTTAACGCTCCAGAAGTTGAAATGGAATACCCACTCCGTTTTATTGACCCTTCGCATGAATTATCATAGCCGTTTTGCACGCAACATTGTTGTTGGTCTATTGTATGGATCTGAGTGGATGATGCATATGCACGGTAGTGATCAAATAGACTCACCGAACGCGCTCTCGTGGACTGAGCACTCGCAGGCTAGATCCATCTCGTCGACAGAGTTTTGAGCCATATGATACGTCCCGCATCCGGCAACCACATCGTCTGAAGTATTTTGGCTTGATGGATCTGCGCAACCGCAGCAGAGAGAGGTGCGAGCCTCTCCCGAGGCAACATTACCCCGCTTTGGTCTTGGCAGTGCTCGAGTTGAAGAAAGCGAAGAAATCCACCCCAGAAAGATCCACAGGTTGATAAAGCATTGCAGAAAAGCAGGAATCATCGGGATGTGTGCGCTGTCAGCCGCGGTTCCAGTGAACGCAGATATATACCCAGGCTTGAGGCTGACAGAGTTGGCGATAGCCAGGACGGTTTTCATTCATATTGCCATATGCCATGGCTCGAGGTAGTCCTGCATTCCAAGGGTTGAATAGGGTATTTGCGATTTTGGTTGCTGTGGTTGAAAGGAACGTCATGCCAGGGTCATGCACAAATGTCGGATTTACCACACCATGCTAAAAATAGACTGGACGCCCGTCCAGTAGATTTCGATTATCAATAGTCCTCAGTTTATAGAAAGTTACATATTGTACCAATACACTACTTACACGAAGCAAAATTAGTATATGAATTACCAATAAGAGTATTCAGGCTCTTCAGAGAGCGGGGTATTATCAACGTAACTTAGCATCTTCCTACCCTCAGAATCGATAACCTGATCCTCGACAAACAGGCGCGTCGGTCCAATAGTGAGCACCGGAAGTCTCGTGCACGTTTGCGGCGCTCGATATGCCTCGACACTCTCAACCATTATCTGTGTCGTATGGGAGAAGTGGGACATGGAAGGGCCCCCGCAGTACGCGCCGCGAAGGTGTTCAAGATTTGCGGGAGATATTACAAGGGACTCGACGCGAGGCATGGTCGAAGCGACAGTGTCGAGGAAAAGTTTCTGCGAACGAAAACAAAAAGGCTGCACTTAGAGAGACGGAAGAGTTGACGTGGGTAGGGGTATTATGCTCACAATGATATCGGGTTTTACAGTGTCCACCTTTTGCCAGGCGCTGTAGCTGAGCTGGTCCGACATGATGCTCAACTTCAGTGTTTTGACGCTCTGACATGCCGAGATTACAGAGAGGTTGCCAGCGCTGAGGCACCATGCTCCTTCAAACAACGCCTTTATTGCGAGCTCCTGCAGAGATGCCTTGTGATTGGCAAGTGAAGCGGCAAAGAATTCCGAGGCCATTGCATCCGACCGTATACCATCATCAAATCCGCCAGGCGTCATGATCAGCTTCTTCACCCCAGAGTACGAGTGGAGATAGTCCAGCAAGGCCGGGACAACGACGTCAACGGTGATCTCCTCCAGATGAACTTCTGCGTCTCTCAGAATACTCCAGACTTCGTCCAAGCTCGATCCATACTTTTTCTGCTCGCTGAGTAGTGTCCCATCTTGGTACTCGTCCTCCTGGATATACCGCTGCCGTGTGTACGGGTCCTCAATGCTGGTGAGCTCCAGCGACGTCAGCTGCCGGAGGTGAGACAACGTGAATTCGTCCAAGCGGACGAGGCACACTTTCAGTCCCAGGTGCCGCAGGCGCAGCGGCGGCTCACTGCGCGGGTAATACTTGAACAACTCATGCAGGCTCTGCGTCTTATTGATGGGTTGGTTGTATCGCCAGTTGCTAGCTATATCAATCGACATGAGTGACGGCGTCTTCGCGATCAGTTTTGCGAGGCTGTCCAGAATATCATCGTGATATGGCTCGCAAGTTCCAGCTAATGAGATCTTCCGGAGGGTGGACCCAGTGGAGAACAAATCGAAGGGTAAAGGAACTTTACAATGAGTGATACAGAAGGCGACAGAGCACAGATTCGGCAAGGACGAGAGCGCCTGAACGACGATTGTCTGTGTGGTTTCGTCCTCCTCGCGGTGTGGTGTCCACCTAACAGGAACGATGTGGCATTGTCAGTCACAAGGTTTTCTGGATCAAAGAATCAAGGTAGATGACGCACTCCACTTTCCGGAGGGCCTTCAGCGAAAAGATAGCATCGAACAAATATTTTTTCATCTCCCCTACAGCAGACAGAACCTCAGGAGAGTCTTCCTCATCCGCTTCGGCAACCCATTCCCCATCCACGTATTTCCACGTCGGGCCCTTGTAGTTGGGATCGTAGCTAGGCGTCAAGGATCCAATGCGAAGCGTCTGCGTCCCTGAGGAAGCGGGACACGAGACCATAGCCAGCTCCCGCAACTTCGTTACGTCCCGCTGCAGGCTGTCCTTCGTGACCTTGATGCTCAGCACACGAAAGACGCGCGATCTCAGCAAGTGCGCCAGTGTCTTGCATGTCAGGCGCAGGCATTCGAGGTCGTGAGTGTCTAGCTGGGGGCAGATTAGACGTTGTGCTGATTCAAGGCAGGAGCAGAACGCACTTCGTCTGTGATAATGTGGATCAGTTCTGGTGCAAGTGAAAGAATCGATCGGGGCATGGAGTCAGGGAGCTCCGGCCCGAGGACCTCGTGAGCGCTAACGTTAAGCTCGAGGCGCGTGCCACTCAGCATGGCAGACTTCAATAAGCTCAGATACCGAAGTGTAAAAGAGTGAGACGACGCCAGTGCCATACCTTCTCGCAGCGGTGAAGTGCGGATAATATTCGTACGAAACGGAGAACAGCTGACGATATTTGTACCTACCTGTCGGCCCCTGTGGCCTAGCTATATGGATGACACAGTTGACACTTGTGACAGCCTAATGTCCGTTCGTCAATAGGAATGATAGTAAACAAGTTATTATGTACATGAATTTGAACTGCAATGTGCGCTCACCGCAGCATGCGGATACACGAAAACTACAAATAGTCATGCTGATCGATGTGAAAAAGGTGAAACTTCTACAATATGAAGAGCAGGGCTGGGCGTGCAATTATACCCAGCGTTGCACTACAACACTATTCACCAATCCTGCGCCTTGGATTGTTGCGCTGTCATCTTCTAAGACGCGATTCGGGAACGTCGTTCCGATAGTATAAGGTCGGACAAGATTTTCAGGACGTGAACTACGTGGATACTGAGATAAACCTGCATGATCGTAAGGGGAGAAATGTGACATACGCATTGATGAAATTCCTTATATCTCCAACTGTATGCGTGAGATTCATGCGAGCAACAATTCTGTTAATCTTATCAGCGCAAAGTTATATACGCCGTTGGGCATGAGGACAGACCTGGTCCCATCTGCCAACCGAATTTGGATACTTGTCGTGGGCAGCGTCTGATCCACCTCAAACTTCGCCTTTATCTCAGCTTTTTCTGGAGCCGAGGATTGCGCAATTGGGATCGACCCGGTGGGGAACGATCCAGGCATAGCCTCATTGCTGCTGCTGTTGAATACCTCAGGAACCACAGCCCCAAGTCGGTGACCTGACCCTCCAAATGTCTTCGTGCCCACTGGGGGTACGTAGTCCTCATTAATGCGTTTCGTAACGCGGAGTTCCACATGTTGGCCAGGAAGAACGTTTAACACAGCGGGTGGCACATGGCTACAATTACATTCAATAACAAAACAATAGAGCTGTCCGAGGAGATTGCTAACATACCCAGCATTGATTTCGGCCAGAATTTGAGCTTGGGCTGGGTCGTCGTAGCGTTTCAGCTCTCCATCTTCAACTTGGAAGCCGTTACGCCAAAATACAAGGTGACGAATCGCCGTTTCTTCTATATGCACAGATCGGCCTTAGAGCTTTCCATAGCAAGCGAAAAAACCGTACCTTCGCCATCCTCGGCAGATGGGTCCGGGATAAAGGAGCTATCGACTTCATCGCTTCCGAGTGTATGTCCACCTCCAGAAAATGCTCCACTACGTCGCGTAGGCGTTTCCAAAGCAGGGCCAGCTCTGAAAAGTGGTTTAATTTCAATGCAATGCTCTTGTGCTTCGATCTAACCGCCGAACTCACTGCGCTGCCCTTCGCAGCAGATCTCTGACCATATTCCCTCCCGGCACAGAACGCTGATGGTCCGGATTTTCGACGGAAATGCCGCTTTATTCCGAGTAAGATCGCCGCCACTGAGATACCAGAGAAATCGAAAACCTTCGTTCGCCTCCCGCAAACCAGCTTTCGGCCCCCTTGTTCTCGTCATCGCTGTCGTCGTCATCGTCATCATGCGCGGCCGGTGGGCCCCCGCCACTGGAACCTCCTAAGCTGGCTATAGTGCCAAACCGGCCCCTATTCGCCCTGGATCATTCGTTAGCAAAGGAACATGGGAGCGGCGCATAGATCGCACCCTGATGAGGACGACCCAGTTCCCGACCAATCGCCAACGCGTCCCACTCTCGGGGCTGCTGCTGGCCGTGCCCAGCTCGCGGGCAACGGCTCTGCTGGCTCACCGCCTAAGGTACGCCCCACGCCAGATGGGTTGTTCCCGCTATCAGACATTGTGGGGTAGAAGTATAGGTATTAGGTAGAGTTAATTGCGACGCGTCATGATTACCTGCTCTGCATGATCTGCCGCGGCTGCCGTCAAGCTGGCTTTGAATACATTCGGTAGTTACCGGCTTGCAACGTATTGCGACGCGAACTCTGACTGGCACTGAACGTTTTGAGAACACTCGACGCTGATAGCGTAGGTTTTGTTCGATGGTTGGGTAAACGCGCCGACTTACCATCCGTCCGCCACTGTAAAGACTGGAGTCTTCATCGACATCTTTTAATTCTCCTGAGGGAAGAAATATCTGAATTCCCCAGCATGGCGACCACCCCCACTGCTACGCCCCGCGCCAAAACTTCCTTCAATCCGACGACACCAGCAGCTGCGCGGGTTGCCGCGACGGATGGTCCCCCAGCTCTTCATTCATCTCCTCATTATGCAACAACGAGACGGCATTCATTGTATGGCGTTGAAGATCGCGTCGTCATTGACCCAGGTTCGCGGATATGGAAAGTCGGGTTCAGTGGAGAAGGACGGCCCAGGGACGTCTTCTACGGTGGAGGGCCGACCGGGCCACAGTTTTGGAAACTTAATCGCGCCAAGGACTTAGCTGAAAGGGCAGAGGAGGAAAGGTTGCTCGAAGTTCGTTTGCAGGCCTGCCTGAGATCTGTCTTTCACGAGTGAGCTCTTTTTTGTTTGTATTGTCTGGCACATTCATGGACATATGAAGCTCGTTGTTGGCAGATCCTAAGGCGCGCAAAGTCATCCTTGTCGAGCATCCGCTGCTTCCTCTATATATTAAAGAGATAATCGCTCGGATCCTTTTCGAGAACCAGGTGCGTATATTATTTCTTTTTGGAGTTTGATCAAAGGGCTGAACACAGAGAAGGTACCGTCAGTGTCTTTTGCTTGCAGTCACCTCTTATCGTTACTGGCTGTTGGCCGTATAACTGGCCTCGTTTTGGACTGCGGACATCTGGAATCCGTGGCTTTACCGGTGAGTGTACTAGCAAACCTTTTCTGCTTACTCTAACACCCCACTAGATTTTTGCTGCGAGACCCATGTTTCCCCAAATTCAAACCACACCCCTCGCCGGATCCAAGCTCACATCCCATCTCCGCGCCCTTCTCCTCATGTTCGGCACCTACCGTCCACCTACGTCAACGCTCAATGCAACCAGCGTTCCACCTCATCGAGCTACACGAGTTCCACAGGATGTTCTGACTGATGCCGTCATTGAAGAAATAAAGACCCGATGCTGCTTTGTTGGCGAAAGTCTCAATTCCGGAAGCGGAAAGCAGAGGGCGCCTGCACCAGCACCAGAGGAAGACGAAGGGTCAGAAATGGATTTTCCACCCAGTGATTCCACACAGACTGGCTCGGAGTTTGAGTTATCGGAGCAAGAAACAGAGTCTGCAACAACGGCAGATAACAAGACACCTCCCGGAGAAGGTCATCTACAAGCGCTGGCATCGATGTATCTGCGACATTCTACAGCAACGGATATTGAGATGAAGGTTCCTCCACCGCCTTCACAAGAGTATGGTACTGGCCGCGGAACTTTGAAAATCCCGGGATGGGTGCGGGAACGCGCAGCGGAACTGTTATTCGAAGGTGGCGACATTGATGAAAGTAGCCTTGCAGAAGCAGTTCTCGACGCACTCTTAAAAGTATGTTCTCACCCAACATTTTATAAATCCAAACATAACGCCTTGCCTAGGTCCCCCGCGATCTACGCAAAACGATGGCGTCATCCGTTCTTGTTTCCGGAGGAACAGCGATGCTCCCGGGCTTTATTCCTCGCCTGCACGACGAGATTGTTCGCGCAGTTGCACCGCCAACACAAACCAGGCAGCAGACGCGGCCAGACAGACCCAACCCTCCACCGTATGACAAGTATGGTCCTCTCCGCCCACTCTTACCGTTCTTCGCTATCCTAAATAATCCATCGCCTCCGGCCGTGACGTCCGAACGAGCGGCGGCGAATGCAGGCAAGGCGCCGGCATTTGCGCCAGCATGTCTGGCGTGGGTTGGGGGCTCATTAGCCGGGTATGTCATTGTTTCCTGTCTTGGCGGTCGAGCGACAAGCTGATGCATGGCCACAGCTCAATCAAGACCGGGGGTGTCGAAGTAGCGCGTGAACGGTGGGACGAAGAAGACGCAAGGAATACCGAGGAGGATATGGACATTTCGCTTGATTCGAAGCAGTCTTCTCATCACATTTTGCCAGATTGGACACGTACCCCATTGTCGGCAGGTGCCCCGCCTGCTAATGTGCGACTGACTGCTCATGCCGCATAGTTTTGTGCGATACCTGTCGGCAGTACGCCAGTCATGATGATTTTCATTTGTATTTTAGACATATTTGTATCTTTCGCCTTAATTGTCGCTAAATAGTGTCAACTCCAGGGCCTCGATGGGTCAGAGATGGGCATCCTTGCAAAATGGTGGGCATTTCAAGACTGCTTTTTTGGAGTTGTACCACATATGACTGCAGGGCAAGTTTGAGTTTCCTTGTTTGCATCGAACTCAATTTCTATGGTTATCCAGCTAGCTCCGGCGCCGATTCCCTGTGCAAGTTTTTCCAAGGGATCTGCCTAATTGCGATCAATATTATAATTGAAATTTATGAAATGCGCAATGTTATAATACGCGTATAGCGTGGAGTCCTGATTCTCTCATTCTTCGTCTGCACACCAGCCCCCTCGATCGCCTATGCCATATAATCTCGGTAAACCATAGAAGAAAAGATTTTCCTGGACTACTTGTAGTAGACATGTGCAGCGAGGAGAACATCGTAGGTCATCGCGACTCTACGTGGTGCTGGATTTAAACTTATTCGGCAGTTACCGGAGGTTTACAAATTCCTTATACCGGCTTTCGCCAGCAACCTTCCGTGAACCATCTTATCTCTGCTGCGAATCGACTTGAACTGGCTACAATTGTACATTGTATCACCTCTTGAAGAGAGACATTATGGAGTCAAACATACTGCCATTCAGGCAAAGCAGACCCCCAAATTTGCTTGACCTTGTGGACACGCCCGATGCCTGCTTTAATTGAGCCTCCTCCTTGTATTTTCTCAATTTATCTTCCTTCCCAGGCGCCTGTTCTTCTTTCGTGGCTTTCAAGACCATGAACCAGCCTGGCTGCGGGCGTACGGTGTCGCGGGCATCTCCCTCTGCCACTGTCGCCACATGCCCCGCGACAATCACGCATGGAAAGCGTTCGAGGTCGTCTACAAGGACGAGATCGACATCGCAAAATCCGACAGGCAGGTGGTTGAGGTCAAGCATGAATCGAGTCGTCTGCGTTGCTGCCCACTGCGCGAGATCCGCCCCAGGCGCAGCGGGGAGGTTCGGGCCGGTCCAACGACCAGTGTCCGTCCAGGCCCCGAAGAGCGCGATCCACCCCGAGACGGTGCCGCCACCGCAGTACTCGTCAACATTTACAATGCGCTTCCAGAAGGCTATGTCTGCTTTGCCGTCGAATGCGGCCACGAACTGCGCGAGGACGGGCTGCAGCAGTGCCGCCCATGCGGCGGGCTCAGTGCCGAAGGCTTCGAGCTTGTCCAGGCGGTGCAGAACATTCAGCCAGTCTTTCTGCGTGCCTTCGAGGGTGATGGAAGGGATTCCGCAGGTTATTCCGGACTCGTAGGAAAAGTAGCTCTTGAGGGTCGCCATCATGATTGCTGCAGATACAATGGTATCGTTATCGGTGGTTGTGCTGAACGCGGGTAGAATCCAGTTCTTGAGCTCTTTATCGACTACCTGAAAAATGTAGACTAGGTTAGCCGCGAATTTATAACTCGGATCTTCTCACCCACATTTTGGTGAATTTCTTCTGCCATTGCTTTGGAAATATAGGTAAAATCGAATCCTTGAGATGCTGGGACATGGAGGACCTTCTGGCCTTCATGTGCAACAAAATGTGAGCGCAACTCCTCGGAATGCGCGTTGACGCTGGTGATACGGTCTGTTATAAAAGAGTAGGGACTACGGGCTCGCCAACTCACTAAAAATTGAACTGTGTTATAATTGCAATCCAAATATCGTCGGGCCTATGGATTGCGACAATTAATGAATATAGACCACCTCAAGTTGATTTCAAACTAATAACCTGAGTATTAGATGGTGGTGAGTGGCATACGCATCCATCACCGTGCCGATGAGGCCATTTCGCTGCGGGTTGTGTCTCGCAGCCTCTTTCTCATCAAAAGAGCTCTGTAGAATCTTCCCCACGATGCTCTGATTGTTTCCTTCTGCCGCCCAGGTTGAGTTTAAAATCATCTGAGGTGCAGCTTGCTTGCTATCAGCAAGATAGTACGGGAGCCTCATAGGTCTGGCGGGCACATTGTCGACCTTCAAGTACACGGGAAGAGACATTAAGGAAATGATTCCGAGAGCGTTGGACTCTTTTCCAATTGCGCCGACTTTTATGCTATGGATCCGAGTCATGAGATCAGATGAATGCTTCTATGTGTTTTGTGACTGCAATCGTGGGACGTCCTTGGATTTCAAGTGCTATCCCGAATCACGATAGCCTGCTGTGCAACTTGATACTCGTAAGTAAGCTATATTGGCAAGCTTGGAAATGAGGTAAGAGAGGCTGTGTTCTCAGCCGATATATCGAGAATCCACGTAGTTTGGCCTGACCCTCACGAAGCCGTTATATGTAGAGTTGCAGTTGATTTGCAGCAGCATTTTGCATCATCTTCCGCAGGGCCGCCACTGGCAGGCTGTGTTGTGAAATTCTAAAAATAGACGGATGTAATTGTTGGCGATAAAACCTCCAAGAGGCCTACGGCCCACGCGGGCACAGCCTTGGGACCGTTGTTGAGACTGCTATCATTATATGTGTATGTGATGCCACACCTTCATAGATCTCTGTACAGAAAAAATAATGCGCCAGAGTGCGCATGTAGATATGAAGACATGGAAAGTGCGCACACCCATTCTGTATCTCCTTCCTGGCTCCACTGGGCGCAAATGATGTGACGAAATAGCGTTTTGGAAAGCACATCGACAGTATGTATGTAGTGGCAGCGTTATGTATTGTACGAATATCCCAGGTGAAATGAAAGTCCAAAGTCCTAGGTCAATATACTACGACGAAATGAGATGATACATCGAATATCATGGCACGCAAGGGCGTGCCAGTACCCGCAAAGCTACTACCTCTACTACTTAAACATCAAAAGCATGCAAGAGTCCCAAGAAAACAATGCCAACTCCAAAGCAAGAGTAGGCTATGGCACGTACTCCGTACGCGACAGCGGCGACTTCAGCGGCGGCTCCGACGCCGGCGCCCACGAGCGCTCCCACGGAAGCGTGCCAGTGGCGACCTGACGCGCAAGGAACGACGAAGACTCCGCCAAGCCCGTGTCCGGCGGCTCGTCCGCATCACCGCCACCCATGAGCGCGCTCATCGCGCCTGCCGCGTCCCCATGCGCGCCCGCGAGCGTGTCGTCCGCGACGATGGCGCCCGTGCGCGCGTCGAGCCGGAAGCGCAGCCCGTCGAGCTTGCGCTCTAGTGTAAGCGCGTCGTCGTAGGGGAGGAGCAGCTCGCCGAAGCCCGAGCGCCCGGTGAGCGCGACGATCGAGCCGATGTTACCTGGCGGCGTCGCGAGTAGGAGTCGCTGCCGCTGCCCGCGATGCCGTACCATCAGCGGGAGGCCGATGAGGCCCGTCAGGATCAGCATTATGGCAAGGAGGTGCGCGGGGAGTGCGCTAGGAAGGGGTGTTAGCGCGTAGGCGAAGGAAGGCTGGAGTGACGTACTCTATGACAAGCCGTGGTACCAGCGAGTCCACGGACGCGGTTAGCGTTGTGTTCTGGTCGACGAAGTACACAGCCAGAGCGGACACAGAGAGGTGGCGAGTCTGCGACAAAATTAGCGTTTGAAGCCTCCAGGAAGAAACAATATTTACATAGAAGGTTTGGGTGAAGACCAGGAAGCCATTATCCTCCTCAAATGTTGCTTGAAGACCTCCCGGAGCGCGAGCGGCCGCCTTGAAGATGGCTGCAGGGACAATGGATTTCGTTGCGTCGGCACGAGCTTGAATAAACGGATTGGTACTCTCATTGAAAAGTACTCTGTAGTTATGTAAGCGTGAGTCTGGATTCACAATTCTAGAATATAGTTAGGTACCCATTAAACGCGCTGCCATTTTGCGGTGGCGAAAATACATTATTGTCTTGAATGTATGGACCGATTCCCGTCACTTTCGTCAATGACCCGTTGTTCAGACTCGCCACCGCTTGCACTTCGAACGCCTGGATTATGGGCTGGCAGAACACCGTCTGGTTTTGTTCGGCATTTGTACTTGAATTTTGGTTGTAGAACCTGGCAAGGCCAGAACATGTAAATCGTGTGAGCGCAGACAGAAGCCACCAAATAGATACCAGAATGCGACGGGGTGGAACTCGATGGGCTCCGTAGCAGGCGTTCCGGGACACGAGACATCAACGACGCCGTATTGGCCCGTGGAGACCTGCAGGGAACGTCAGATTGCGCATACTACAGAATCGACATACGTACCGACGTGTCGAACGATGCAAGAGCAGTACACCCGTTCACCGACGTAGACGTGATATTGATGTTCGTCCCCACGGCGGTGGAGGACGACGACACCGGGTTCGAGCAGTTCACATTCGTCTGTATACCGCTTGTCTGCACGGTGACCGTCCCATTCAGGAATGGATTCGCTGGGAACTATAAATACAATTTAGGCGCGCGCTGGAGAGCTTACGGAGGACGGGCTTACCGCGACTTCGGCGGTTGCCCAGCCATTAAATACGAACTGCGGGTCGCCGATGTTGTCCAACACAGCGGATGCGTCCGTGTAGCCGGCCGCGGCCACGAACGAATTGAGGTCGGAGATGCCGTCCGTCGCAAGCCCGATGCTTTTGATGCTCGTCACGCTCCAAGCTAGATTTAAGGTAAGCAACAGTCAGAAATAGGTGAGCCCGCTGAGTGACATACTGTCGGTCTGGTCGGCCTGACGAATCTGGAATATTGAGCCGGCTAGTGCTGTGATCAGTGGGTGAAGGCGGTGGGATAGCGATGAACCTACTCAGCGGCTGGAAGGTGTAAGTGAGCATGGCCGTCAACGCGGACCAGAAGACAGTCCGGTGCTTGTAGTGAAGTGCGCGAAACAGGGACGGTAGTGGCCTAGGGGTGAAGTCGTGAGTATTCCTCAACAGGCTGTGTATGCAACGACAAGTACCCAAGCTCGACCTATAAAACCAAATTTAGTACATATGGTATGTTGAGATGAAGATGCGCACGTAGTCCAGTAGAAGGCTCTCTTCAGCAAGCGCATTTCCTTTTTGCAGGACAAGATAGGGCTACACAGGTCGAAATGAATAATGAATAATGGCTAGAGGAATGAGATATGTTCAAACCTGATACGACCTGACATTCCAATCCAACTCCCTCCAAGTGAAAGCCAGTGGTAGCACTAGTCTGGACAGCGTCAAGGTATGTTCACCCAACAGAGTTCAATGATCGACTCACAATGTCGGGAAAAACGACTAGCGAACGATTAGTTACAGCGGACACACGAGCCCACACAGGCAGACTTACTGCCAGAAATTGAGCTGAGACGTCTCCGAAGAGGCTGAACACATTATTCACGGGCACCTTGAAGCCTGGATAAAGTCAGAAATGTATTCAGAACCGGACGTCGTAAAGCGCAAGGCGACACACCATTATCGTGATTGGATATAAAGATCGCCACCTCCAAGCCTATCCCCAGGAGGAGCATCGTCAGCGGTATCGCTATAAGTACGGGCAGCCTCAGAATGAGTGGCGTCTGTGCGTCATTGGTATGGGTAAAAAGCGGAAATGAAGTAATGAAGTTCGGCGCGCACGAATGGCTTTGGGCGTTTGCCCTGCGACCCGGGCGTCGGAATGACATGCGTAGACTCGCGGAAGCGTGAGGAAGTCGGCGTATGGCCACTGAAGCGGTCTGTAGTTTCCAGAGTGATGTAGTCCGAGGAGTGCGTGCCCGACATCGTGGATGACGGGATATTTGCAGCTACGCAGGTGCACTGACTGAGAAGTTTAAAGAAGGAGTACAATTAAACCTGCACTCCCAGCGTCGGCTGATGTGCCGCATGTAGAACATGATGGCTGCTGCGAAGTGTCAAACAATGCACACACTGGAAACCAGCGACTCGGAAGCCATGATGGGAACAAGTCAGCGACTCAGCGAGGCATAACGCACGCTAATTATGGCAATTTTTCACAGCCACCTAGAACAGAGTCCGCACAGCCAATTGGATATTCTTACTGCTCTTTTGTCATGGTACAGCATACGAAATGGAAAACTACATAGCCCCCAGCAAGATGTCCCATATATTCAACCTAGATATGCATGAACAAAAATGAATGGCGTGAATCGTCCAGGAAATCTTCAATCAGAGTCGTCCGAAGAGTCGCCATAATCAGATACGTCAAGAATATCGACAGGTTCCGGGACCTGCCCAGGCTTGTTCGCGATCTGCGCCTGCACCACGGAGACGTTTGGATCCCTTTCTTCGTCTGAATCTTCATCCTCAGGTGCACCTTCATTAATTTCGGGTGCGTCGCCTGGGAGCGACTCGGATGGCCCGGCGGCTGGATCGCGTATAGGCTGCCGTTGCTGCCGTTGCTCATCAATCGCCGCCCCAGCGACCATTGACCGCCAAATGTCTATTAAAAGCCTGCACGCGCTCGGAATGAGAACGGGTAACGTATGAATATAGAGTGCATTCCACGTACGGCGCTTCGTTCCCAGCACACCACCACCCAGCCTCGACATCAGGCAGCCGCAGCTTGACAGCGATCTCGACGGGCGTCTTGGCATTGTCGCTCTCCATGAGCGTCTTGTACGACCGCCGGACGTCGACGACGTATACAGGCGCGAGACGATGTCTCCTGCGCGGCTCTTGGTATGGCTGCGATCGTGAGTTTGACGCGTGTCTGTTATGATTGTAGTCAAACCCACGACCGGGGGATCGCGACCGGTCTCTTCCATCGCGATAGTTGTTGTACCGTGGCGCTGCGTTGCTTTGAAAGTCATTCCCAGTCGTGAAATTCTGCTGTGGAGATTTAGAGCGGGATGTGATAAATTTTAAGGTAAGAGACTTACATTGTACAACAGCCCTGTCAGTCCATCTTGCCATTCCGAGGTGTTTACGCCCATATTGCGAAGATAATTCAAAGTTTCTTCTTTATTATTCACAAGGAGTACCAAAGGTGATTTGCACCCTTGGAACAGCTCCTGGATAGCGCGTGGTAGCGCCGCCGGATCTGCCGTGTTAATAGCCTTTGTTTCGCCATGTTTAAATGTCTATTTCTATTATATGAGTTCAATGCGCATTGAAGTTAATCCACCTTACCTCTTTCTTCTCCTTTCTTCCAAGGAGGGCATTACGACCTGGAATGATGTATTGTGCTGACCCAAGTGCGGGGTCCAGGTTTGGCAGCGTGGCCCGACAAAATCCAACATCAAGAACGTGAGGGGTCTTAATTCTTTCCTCAGCGAGCCGATCATCAACACCTTTTGTGTTGAAAACAAAAGAAGCAATTTCGATGTCCCCCATCCACGATGGGGGCTCTACGCTGTACATGGTTGGTCTAATTTCCTCTCTCAAGAGGCGATAGAGGACTCTACTGCGCGCGTCAGAGAATGCTGATTGAACTCAAATCATAAAGCTGACTTGCCGGCCATGTTCGAACGCCCCACGCGAGAGGTCGATCGTGTCTAGTAAATATCCACGGTTTGCCTGGCTAGTATCGCCCGGTTTTCCCTTCTTCGCTTTTGGTTTGAGGGTTCTCAGCTTCTTCTCTAGGTCCTCGACGCTGGCGAAGTAGATAGGCGAAAGAGACTGGTACACAACGCAGTCTCGACTGGTGCGTTGGTCTGGGCGCTTTCCCGGGTACCTTAGATTCCCGTGAGATGCGACGCCGTGCGCTTGGTCGGCGGTGAGGAGGAGGTGTGAGGAACCGCGCGGGGTAATTCCTAAATTACAATCAATTTCCACTGCGCTTTCGACGAACGCGTATAGGTCCTGCGCACCGAGTATTAGCTCAAGAGGGCTTCCTGTAGGCTTACCGCGCCTCAGAGGAGAGGAAGGGTCCCAAATGATTTGTGAAAGCCGGTCATCGAACTGGTAAGGCTGGTGCCTGCAGCCGAGTCGGTAAGATAAAGGCATTCCAGATTAGCGGGAAATTAGCACCATTGGACATGCGGCATGTATCCTCCTATCTGAAAATATTCCGTGGCCATAGGATCTATATGTGTGGCCTGGTGCGCGTAGCAGAGGTAAAAACAGAGGTGAACTTGAACTTCTGAGCGCGCGGCCGAACCATCGGAACGCGTGATCGGAGTCTAAATTCCCGGACAGCAGGCCCGAAAAAACATCATCACTGCCATCAACCTTTCGTTCAACGCCCACGTCGTCGCTCAAGTACTGCGGCAAAAAAAAAAAACACATGCTCGATTCGCTATAGAATTCATGGTATCTACACGCTTTGGACTCTTGGTCTGGGTCTTTCTCATCCATGCCGCCGGAATATACCTTTTCACCCGAGGATTCCTGTTGACGCGCCTTTCTTTGTCTAATTTTTCCAGTTGCTCGGATTGTCATGAAGCTGCAACCCACAAGCGCGCGATTCTCCTCATTATTGATGCCCTGCGCTTTGATTTCATCACTCCAAACCCTCCAAATCCTCCGTCATCTGTGCACCATGGAATATTGACCTTGCCACGGGAAATCACGGCGAAGCATCCGAAACATTCCTTTATTTTCAACGCGTACGCGGACCCGCCGACGGCCACTCTCCAGCGAATCAAGGGACTCACGACGGGCTCCTTGCCAACATTCGTTGATATCGGGAACAATTTCGGTGGATCGTCTATTGCGGAGGACACCATCTTGAAACAGCTCAAGATGGCGGGGAGGAAGGTGAGGTCTTCCGTACTCAAGCAATTCAAAGCTTATGGAGACTATGAAGCAAGTTAGCGTTCATGGGTGATGACACATGGATGACCGTGTTCCCAGACACATTCGATGCGCAGTACCCGTACGACTCGTTCAACGTCGAGGACCTCCATACTGTTGACAACGGCGTCATCGAGCACCTGTTTCCTACCCTCGACAACTCTTCGCAGCCATTCGACTTTTTAATTGGTCACTTCCTAGGCGTCGACCATGTCGGACACCGCGTTGGGCCCGACCATCCGAGTATGTTAGCGAAGTTGCGGCAAATGGACGACGTACTCCGGCGCGTCGTGGAACAAATGAGCGAGGACACCCTTCTCGTCGTCTTGGGTGACCATGGAATGGACCGCTCGGGCGATCACGGAGGCGACGGTGTCCTCGAGACGTCGTCTGGGATGTGGATTTACAGCAAGGGTGTAGAACTCACGGACAGCAGCCCAGGCGTACCCGACGGCCTCCTGCAGTACAAAACTTTCCCGGGCGCTGAAATTCGGCATAGGTCTATCCAGCAGATCGACATCGTCCCCACGCTCTCCTTGCTCCTGGGGCTCTCTATCCCATTCAACAACCTCGGCACCGTCATTCCCGAGCTCTTCTGGCGAGGCAAGAAAGGGAAAATCCTGGAAAAGGCGCTGCAGATCAACGCTGCACAAATTATGTCGTATCTCGAGGTTTATCGCGCCAGCCCTTCGGGTGGCGAGCTGGACGACTCCTGGAAGAACATCAAGGCTGCATGGAGCGCCACATTGTCATCTGGCTTGACAGAAGATGCAAAATTGATTACCCTCACAAATTTCAACCGCGTTGCCTTGGCTGCTTGTCGTTCAATGTGGGCACAGTTCAACCCCCTACTCATGGCGCTAGGACTTTTGCTTTTGAGCATGAGTTTATGTGCGTCGTGGTCGGTTTATTCTGGTTTCTCTCGTTTTGAGGGCGATTGGAATGGTTGGTTGCGAGAACGTATGATGACGGCAGGCAAATATGCCTTTTCCGGTTCGATCTTGGGTACCCTTGTGTATTTCATCGCGGCGAGCTATATTCCAGGCGTCAGTGTTTTTGATTGCGCTTTATTCACCGCTTTCTTGGCCTCGTCGATCAGCCTCATCTTATCTTCACCGCCAAACGTCACCTTCAAAACCTTGAAATCCACGCCCTTCATCCTGATAATTCACTCTCTCGCATTCCTCTCAAACTCATTCACCTTCTGGGAAGATAGGATAATACCCTTCCTTCTTGTCACCTCCCTTGTGCCCTACTTCATGGTCGGATTCACTGCCCCAAACAAGCGCCTGCGCTATCGGATCATTGGGTTCTCGGCACTTTGTGCTATATGTGTTCGTCTCATTTCAATCAGCACAGTCTGCAGAGAAGAACAGCAACCGTATTGCCACGTCACTTTCTTCGCCTCGTCGTCGCTGCCATCGCCGCCATTACTTGTCCTCTACCTCGGTCTTCCAGTGACCATTGGGCTTCCTGACATCATTACGCGGTTCTTGCGAGTCACAAAGTCAGACAATGGTATCGCGGCGTACTTCCTACCTCTGATGCTGACACCGGCGCTCTGCGCCGGGTTATTGTACTGGATATTAGAATGGGCAGATTCCGCGTCAATTTTTGGCGCGGACTGGACAGCTGTTTTACGAGTGGGAAGGACCTTGGTGGCACGAATCGCTTTCGGGTGGATCACAATTGGTGGAGGTGTATTGTGGTGGCTCGTTCCCCTGTGCCTCAATATCGAAGTCAAACAAGAAAGAGAAAAAAAACAAGTGCAGGTACTTGGATTTGCGAACGCATTCGGCGCGCCGTATCTCATCTTCTGGACTATATCGCTCTGCCTTGTCTACATCACCACACAACTCACCGGGCAGGTGGTGCTGGCGGCTGCAACCATAGCGCTGTTGGCATTTTTGGAGGTCGTAGACAGCGTGCGCGATGTGAAGGGCATCGAGGCGGCATTTGCGTCTGCGACACCCTCCTCTGTTCTCGACCCGGATGCAACAGCCGCATTAGCGCCGCCGCTGCAGTTTGCAGACATCATTCCCATCGCCCTGCTCGGGCTACACGCATTTTATGGGACCGGCCACCAGGCGACCATATCGTCGCTGCAATGGAAGTCCGCGTTCCAGCTGACGCCTACGCTGGCGTACCCATTCTCGGTCGTGACGGTTGTCCTCAACAGCATCGGCCCCGTGTTCCTCTTCGCGCTCGCAGCGCCCCTCGCGGGCATCTGGAACCGCGCGCCCCAGCCTGCTACCCGAAAGGGCGCCGGTGGAGACGCGGAAGCGCACGCGCGAGTGAAGCGCGATACCACGCTTGCCGCGCTCGGCGTGATGATCTACTACGCGGGGCTCTTGCTCGGCACGGCGGTGAGCGCGGCGGTGCTCCGCCGGCACCTGATGGTGTGGAAGGTGTTTGCGCCGCGGTTCATTTGCGCGGTGTTCGAGCTGCTCGCCGTCGATGTGGCGGTGCTCATTGGCATCGGCGTGGGTGTCGAGCGCGTGGTGCGGCGGGTGACGCGGTTGTTCAAAGGTATGTTGTCGTTGATATCGTGTTGGAGTAGATGCTAATTGATTGTGGTAGGGTTGTAAACGGACTCTGGTTTTGGTTCTATGCTACACTTATCGCCGTTTAGCCCCCACGGCTGAGCGATGTAGCACCGCCATGGTTTTCTGGCGGCAAGCAATATGACATTCAATGAAATAGCCTTTAAAACATATTTGGCGGTATTGATCATCGGAATCTTAGACGCATTCAGTCCCAGCTATCGGTGTCGGACGAGTGGCACTGAATTGTCGCATTGGATCTTTGTTGCTAACTCACTGATCTCTACAGTTAGTAGTCATGTGGATGCGCGAAGTCTAAAGGTTCTTGATATTTGCCAAAGTATGTTGAATTCTTTAATTCAAGCCCACCACGCTGATTTCATACCTCAGTGGCAGTCCAGCTGCTATTGAAATCTTCACCGTCATCCAATATTTAGCCCACGATTTACGTCCAAATAGCAACAGATGGCAATATCGTCTAACAGTCAGCCTCTGAAAATGAATTGCATATAATGCGCTGAGATTGTGAGTGGCACCTTCAGGACGTTTTGCTCATTCGCGGCCTCTCGATCTCTCCTTCGATCTGCGTCTTCTTTGTGACTTCGCTCTTTGATCTCTAAAATGTCCAGTGTTTCCACAATTGGGCTCTCTATCGTGAAATTCTTTTACTTTCTCTGGGCGACCTTTGTTGGGCTCCTGACTTTCAAGGAGAAGGCGGCTGATCCCTCTCAGGATATCGAATCCGGCATCACGGTCGCTGCTGCTCGCAGGAAACTAGAAACGGAGCAAGGTGCGCCTCTTTCCCCTTTGTTACTATCAATTGACCTGACCGCGCGAACAAGTTCTTGACATCGGAAGGGACAATATACTACCGCTTCTACCGACGAATGGTCTCGTCGGCACCATATGCTATGACCACCCAAGTCGCCGCCCAAGCCGACGGGCCTCTGCGGTAGACCCTGTTAAATCCCGTATTGTGGATTTGACCCTGAAGCAGGTTCAGGATAGGACGACTGGTGCGTAGGTTTATTCTCTATCAAGGCAGTGCTGAAACGATGTAACAATACCCTTAGATGTACTCAAGGCAGTTATCCTATTACCTCCAGTTATTGCGATCCCTTGCAGTGCTCGAATCGAGTACTACGACCCTCGCGCCGACGATTCTGACATTCGCTTCGGGACGACTAAACACAGACCTAAAGCAAAGCCGCGCGTGACTCGATTTGGTAATTCTCAAAATATCCCTCTCAGGCTTCGTCTCTTTCTAATCCATACGCAGTTCTTCCCCCTATTATTGTCGAAGAGGTTCCTTCTGACAGCGAAACAGAGAGCGGCAGTCCCAGGAAGAGGTCAAGTTCTCTCAGCGACTTTTTTGATCTGTTCCCATTACCTCCTACACATATTCCCCAACCACCGCCAGCTGTTCTACGCCGCGTCGGTGAGAGCCGCAGAAGCAGTTTACCGGTGCCTGTCCCTGTTTGGTCTCAACCTGCTCTGAACGTCGTCGATGATTCTGGCGACTATTACTATTCTGAAGACGACAGTGTTGGCTCTGCATATTCCTCGCCGTCGTTCTCCGACGCCACCGCTGATACTTCCCTTCCTGGAAGCCCTGTCTCCGTCAAGGAGCTTGTTATGTTCTCTGAGCCCCGAACAGAAAAGGAACTTACTTCTTCCCCCGTTCATACGCCGGAAGGACCCACGCCAACCGTCGCTCCGAATGACACACTGGTCATCTTACAAGCCACAATTAACGACGATACTCTCCACGTTACGCATACCGCCGAAGAACCTGGTCACGACTTCTTCCCTTCATCGGGCCTCGTCGAACATTCTCACAACGTTGTTGACGGCTGCTTTAAGCAAGTCGATCTTCAAAAAGGTGATATCGTCCACGAGACCTACTTAGCGTCAAAGAAGCTGGTCCAGATTCAAGACATGCTCGTGAACTCACCCAGCGAGGACGTGATCGTGGACAATCTGCTCGCTCAACTCGAGACATCATTTGAGCTTGACAAAAGGGAATCGATTTTGCGTTCTAAATCCAGGGATCTCTTTTACGCTGGTGGGTTCTGCACGCAAAACGCGCCCCAGTCGCACATACAAAGTTCTGTTGCACCTCTTCGCATTGTCAAGAAGAATCCCGCTTCCGTGCGGAATGCTCCAGAGACAGAACTGAATGAGATCACGGCGAGCTGGGAGGAGTCTCTAAATCAGGTTCTGCAAGCCTTCAAAGAGGTCGAGATCGAGGATTCCGACTTCCATGATCTGTTCTACCGCGATTCGTCCTTCTTTTCGCGGAGCTCTCTGGCTCACGGATTACGCAGATCTTCTGAAGCTATCGTCCCGACCACATTTAGCTCCTGTACATCCGGGCGTAGATCTGGCGATCAGTCAGACGAGAGCTATGAGAGTTCCGAAAAATCCATTGAAGATATCTTGCCGACACTGGACTTTCTTTCCGATACCATCGCCTCAGTCGATGCACGAGAAGACACTCTTGTAAACTCGTTGCCGTCCGTCGCCTCTCGTCTCAAAGATTTGATCGAATCTACTTCGTATCCAGCTCAGGATACCCAATGCGATCCCAGGAAGGCCGCACGTGGCAGGAATGGCGATCTCTATTCATGGATGCCGGAAGACGGAGAGAATTCGATCGACCACGAAGAGGATTACACCGAGACTGAGGGCGAAGACGATCAATGGAGCGACCACTTCGAACTTAGCGGCTACGCGGATTGACTCATCAACCACACCAAAGCAAAAAAAAACATGTCGACAGACCACCACACTCTTTTTGAGCGACTCACAATCAATTTCCATTTTTTCTCGAGACAGAACCATTGAAATTTACGATATCATTCATGATTCTCTCCTCGTTCTATTCTATCTATCACGAATCTTTTCCAGAGCTAACACTTCTGAGTCTCTGCTTCTGCTCTGATTTTCCGGGTATGCATATCTTCGACCTTTTCGCGTTGCTAGTTCCAAATTCATAAAAGCATCACTTTCATTCCAATTTCACTTTTACCTTCAATGGCTAAAATATATGTGCACTTCAGTGCTTGTTCCTTTGCGCGTGGAAGGTGGTTGGCAAACATACTTTGTCAAATATAGCCTACCTACTGAGATCGTCTGGCGGATCCCATTACGTATACAGAAGGGCGAAAAGTACAATGATACATAACTCTGTTACTAGGCCTGGGCGCCATCACGACGTCCGGAAGGCGTTGCTATAAAGGGAACAATCACTCCATCTTGCTCTGGCTCGAAACAAAGTTTGCGCGACTGCGGTCTACACTGTTGGCCTACTTCCTTCTACTCCTTTAAAGACTCTTTGGGGATCAAGCAGATCACATGACAACAATGGGCGCCTATTTCTACCTTATTATTAAAAGGGCACGCTCCTCTCATGGGAAACGCCACTGGTACTGAATCATCTTTCCTTCGAACCTTCATTCCCTTCATATTTTTCAACTTCCCTTAAGCACACATGTCCGACAAAGGCGGTCATAGAGGTAGAGGTCAACCCCGCGGTGGCGGAGGAACGCCAGGTGGTTTTCAGGGGGGCGGCAGAGGCGGGGGAGGTGGACGCGGACAGGGGTTTGGCGGTCAAGGTGCCAGGGGAGGTGCCAGAGGCGGACCTCCTGCTATCTTTGCTGGAAACGTGCCTGCACAAGTTCCAGAAAGGCTCTCAGGACCTGATCTTGAAAAGCTGGTCAACAGTTTTAAATCCGTAACGATTCGTCCAGACCGCCCTCTACGTCCTGGCTGGGGAGTTGCAGGAAACAAAATCACCCTGCGAGCCAATTTTTTTCCGGTTCGCGTCCCCAAAGGCCCCATCTATGATTATGTCGTCCAAATATCCCCCAGTACCGATATCAACAGGATTAAAGCGAGGCTTTTTGACCTATTGGAGCGCAGCCCTTTATTCCAATCCCATGTACCTTACACTGCACATGATCGCAGTCAGAGGCTGGTATCGGGGGAGCTACTTCCTCAGCCACTGGATATCCAGGTCCCGTATTACGAAGACGACGATATCGGCCCTGGTCCAAACCCAAAGACATACATAATCTCTATCAAATTCGACAGAGAGTTGGACCCCCGTCAGCTAAACAAGTATGTCGAAGATGTAATCCCAGCTTCTCGTTCAATATTAACAGAGTCATTTTCAGGTATATGGAAGGCCACACGGGTTCCACTGGACACAACGTCCTTCCTCTGGTCTCCGCGCTCAACCTCATATTGCAGCAGCACGCTAGTAGAGTCG
The DNA here is from genome assembly GCA_000827495.1 of Hypholoma sublateritium FD-334 SS-4. NCBI lineage: Eukaryota > Fungi > Basidiomycota > Agaricomycetes > Agaricales > Strophariaceae > Hypholoma > Hypholoma sublateritium. The sequence goes on along the minus strand of KN817618.1, from coordinate 99,384 downwards.
GTACTCGCGTGGGGAAGAATCGCTTTTTTTTCCCGTCGTCTTCGCAGAGGCCCCTCATGCTGGCACCTGGAATCGAGGCCATACAAGGGTTCTATACCTCTGTTCGACCTGCTTTCAAACAGCTCATGGTCAACGTGTAAGTTCACGTTCTGTGTATCGTAATATGCTATTTTAATTTTTCACATCCTGCCGCTGTAGCAATGTCTGTATGACAGCATTTCTTGTACCAGGAAACCTTGCCGACAGGTTGAAGGAATTCGGTCAAAATTCCAGAGGTAGTATGCCGACGTTGCCAAAGAGCATGATTAAAAGTATCAGGGTCAAAACCCTCCATCTTGGGTACAAGAAGAAGCTCAATGCCATAGGGAACACACCTGCGCGGAACACCTTCTTCGATTGCGAAGAATTTGGGGGGAGGATAAGCGTCGAAAATTATTTCAAGAGGAGTGAGTGAATATAGTACAGAGATACGATATCGCTAAAATCCTCTTTCTGCAGAGTACAATCGACAATTGAAATACCCCACTGATCTTCCCGTTGTCGATGTGGGGAGCGCAAAGCGGGCGAATTGGATCCCAGCAGAACTATGCGTAATCGAACCTGGAAACGCATACCGCGGAAAGCTGAGCGACAGGGAGACAGCACAGATGATAAAATACGCTTGCAATCCTCCCGCCGTAAACGCAGAGGCGATCATGAAGAATGGTCTTCCTATTCTGGGGCTTGTGTCGCCGCCGCAAGGACCTCTTACGGGCTTTGGCGTCGAGATAAACACGACAATGGCGGTCGTACCGGCCCGCGAGCTCCTTCCACCTAAGCTGACCTACAAGGTTGGCGGCGCGCCCAGGGTCCAGAACGGGAGCTGGAACATCCTCGACGTCAAGTTCCACCGTGCTGCGAGGATAGATAGCTGGTGGGTGCTCGTAGTCAAAGACGGGAAGAACGTGATTGGGGGCCCGCAAGACCCTAATTTCATGGGCCTCGTCCAGGGCTTTTCCGAGAAGCTGCGTAAATCAGGCGTCGGCGTACCCCCTGGCCTTCCCCGTCTCCTTCCTCCAGCCGCCTTGCCGCAGCCGAGAACCGATCCGGAAAGGACGCTCGCCCTTAATACAATCAGAAATATTCTGCAAACTGCCTTGGCCAGTCATGGGAGGCCGAGCTTTGTCCTCGTCCTTCTGGAGAACCGAGACAATTTTATTTATCCGGGTATCAAGGTGTGCTTCGGCGTCCAACCTAGTTATGCATGAGGAATTAATTGCCCGTCTAATGTAGCGCATCGGTGACGTGGAACTTGGTATCCACACGATACATATGCAATTAGAGAAGGCGCTGAACGATCCGAAAAAGCAAGATCAATATTTCTCTAACGTCGCCCTCAAGGTCAACACAAAGCTAGGGGGGATGAACCATCTGGTGTGTATTTTTTGTAGTATTTATTTAATTCAAGTGCCGTATTGACTTTCGGCGCTCCTTAGCTGGACGAGAGGGCGATGAAATGGCTGACAAAAATGAAGACTATGATGGTGGGGATTGACGTGACCCATCCGGGACCAGGTAGTCGTGAAGGGACTCCATCCATCGCTGCAGTTGTCGCCAGCGTGGACGATTCATTTGTCCAATTTCCGGCCAGTATTCGCGTGCAGGGAACCAAGAAAGAGGTATATTTCGCCATACTGAGCGACCAATCGCACTCAAACTAATCTCTTTAACTCGTCAGATGCTTGACGAGCTGCAAGATATGATGGTGGAGCGTCTTCTGGTTTACGAGAAGAAAAACAAGGCGCTGCCTGCTCGGGTGATCGTGTACCGCGATGGCGTCTCGGAAGTGAGTCTCTGCCATACTTCTAATGCAAACTGTCCTCATTGTCAAATATTAACATAAAAATTAGGGACAATTCGACACGGTCTTGGAGGAAGAGCTTCCCCAGATTCTTAGTGCGTTCAAGAAGCTTAACACAAAGGAGCGTAAGGCATACAAGCCCCAGCTCTCTATTATCACCTGCGGAAAGCGCCATCACGCCAGGTATATTTCATCCATTACAGTTTTGATGTACAGTGAACAAACCGACGCAGGTTCTTCCCCACCAACTCGGAATTTGCAGCGCAGAACGGAAATACGCGACCCGGAACTGTCGTCGACAAAGGCGTCACCGGAGTGTACGCCCCCGCCCAAATTAAGTCCCGCGTATTCTGAATATTTTTTGCAGATTTGACTTCGATTTCTACCTGCAGGCCCACGCGGGCCTACAGGGACACGTCAAATCTACGCACTACACCGTCATATACGACGAGATTGGTTTGGGCGCGGACGAGGTCCAGCAAGGCACGCACGACGTGAGCTATCTGTACGCCCGAGCGACGAAGGCGGTGAGCCTCATCCCGGCCGCGTACTATGCCGATCTTGCGTGCGAGCGCGGCAGGTGCTATTTGAATGATTTCCTCGTCGATGACAAGACTTCGACGGCGGGTGGGAGTACCCGTGGACGGCTTAGCAAAGAAGAGGAAGAGAGGCAGGTTTTCGATCAGGCCAAGACGGCGTGGGGCGAAGGAGTAGGTCGCGTCGCATTCTCAGTCGAGGAAAATACTGACCAACCGTTATGTTACAGCTGCATCCCAACATGAGGGATAGCATGTTCTATATCTGACCAGCCAACTTCTTTCATGATTTCAGAATAATTCAGTGGTGCGATCGATTGTGCAATAGCATTAGTGTCCGGGCCTTGGTATACAACCCATGATTATGTATATGATAGTAGATGTGCTATTTGGCATGAGTATGAATACGATATATATTTGGGGTGTTGCAGGATTGGCCAGATGCCTAAAGTAGCACAGGGTTCCCGAAGTTGCTGCGCGAAGACGCGAAGCTGGAACAGTGGTACTCTAGGCTTCGAATTATTATCCGCCTCGTCTCCTAGGCTGATAATAATATGACACAGTCGTACAGTGTCCGACGCAAATAGCGAGGGCACCTTCTGTACTTCCGAGGATTAGAACTGGTCGCCTGTGTCAAGTGTGGCATTTCTCCTGGAATAGATCTCGAGCCTGCCATTCTGGACGAGACGACCGCTTGATTTTTTTTCCATGCATGATCTAAGTAGTCTCCTCTCATAGTTTAAAGTGAAACGACCTATTTTATGCTAGACTGAGGACTTCGGTTGGACGGGCAGCACTGTCACCCAGGAATAATATACATCACAGTTTCTAAGTGGAAACCAAGTGGAAACTGTAAACTACTGCGCCTATTTTCTTTTAGCAAGGCCAACACATTCTCAGGCATAAGGGCGAGCGTAAGTTCCTTGCTCACTCGCCTTTTATTTATTTGAACGAAACGACAAGACGAAGGTACTTCCTAGACCTACATGGCATGCACTACACTGATTTCATCTGACACATCCACGGTGAAGTCATCTAATCAAATAGCGAAAATGCCCATCTACCTACTTGTATACATAAGTTATATACCGTGCTACCCGAAATATGAATACATACAGCCTGCGGTGGTTACAGTGAGGTTCAGCTTGATCTGACGTATGCGGTGTACGTAGCGTAAGTATGTCTACAAATGAGTCTAAATGACTGCAGTCCCAATAGAGTCCCGTAAATAGACATAAAAAAAGTGCTGGGTATTACCCGGAGTTGGGAATGCTGCTGGCGGGGAATGAGGGTGATCCAGTTGGAATTGTGAAGTGCCTGAGGGCGTGCTGCAGAAGTAGCCCGAACGAATAGAAGGGTCATGAACACTTTGCTACTTTGTCGAGAGTTGAGCAGTTTTTTTGTTTCTTGGCCTTCCACATGGCACGGAAGGTGTTTATGGCCCACTTCATGGCGGTGGTTGTTGACGACGGCTCCGCAGCCAGAGGAGCGTTGCAAGTACCCCCACGACGATAGTCCCCGATGCAAGCACCGCTCCACCGACGAACCCCGCAGCAGCAGCAGCCCGCGCGCTCAGCAGTCGTCGCGTGTCCCCCGGGCGCTGAACACTGCTCTGGAGACACGCGACCCCGAGTGGGCCCGCGACGCCGCCGATTGCGAAGAGAAACGCAACGACGCCTGCAGCGCCCGCCCACGGCAGCCAGCGCGCGACGCCGCGCACGCTCGAGGCGTCGTCCTCGAAGAAGTCCTCCGGCGCGTCCGCGGGCGGCCSCACGAGGGCGTACAGCAGGAGCGCAAGYGGCAGCGCCAGGACCACGCCGCCCGTCGCGCCCGCCTCGAGCGACGCACCCACGGACGCCGCGCGGAAGAYCGAGCGCGGCGCGGGCCGTGCAGCGCGCAAGAGCGCGTGCCCCACGGCCATGTACAGCAGCGCGAGCAGYGGCGGCACGGGGAGAAAGAGGAGCGCTAGGACGCCCGGGCGCATGCGCAGCGGCGTGGGGCGCGGCATGAGCGACGACGCGCGCCGCAGCTGGCGCACTGCGCGCGGGAATTCGGGCGCGTCACCGGGGCGCTTTCCTGRCGGCTGCACGCGCACCTCCTGCTGAACGGCGTCGGGCGACGCGGGAGACACGGGCGAGTAAACGGGGCGCTGGCCAAGGGTGTACGGGTGAGGTGGTGGCGAGGACTTGGCCGCATCTGTCAGCGAGCTGCTCGGTGGGTATGAGAGACCCTGGCTGGTTTCGGTGCTACGCGGCTCCTGCGTCGACGTCGAGCCAACCCATGACTCCGAGGATGCAGTCGTATCCTTCGGTGGCCGCAGAAATATTCGGGAGTACCTAGACGTCATGTACTAGGCCAGCGAAGGCGTAGGGAGCAAGTCTGGTTACTGAACACTCAAAGCGGTGCATTTTACATGTTGATCCAGGGTGGTCTGTGTTGGGACAATCACTCCCGGGCAGAAGTATAGGGATGATGGTCGCCATCTGAATCGAATGTATTGCCAGATTATAACGACTATGTCACCATATTTGTAAACGATCATTTCATCATGACAGTTCGGGAAAGTATCTCACCCCGAGGGAGGACAGATTTGGAGGTGGACAGGGGACTCTGACATTGGACCTGTTGCAACGCCTAAGTAAATACAGTGCGTATAATTATAATTATTAGGGTATAAAACTAAAGAAAGGCGTGTATACATAGTGTACAAAGTTTCAGTTTACAAAATACAGCATGAGCTACAACCTCCGAACCGTCATGCGCAAGATCTGTCAGTCATCACTGCTGAAGGGTTTCATTTGATTCCCAATCTCCACCAGCCGCCGCGGCGAGCCCAATGGGCGAAGCGAGCGGTCCTCCCGCGTGTGGCCCATCCCAGCGAAGCTCCGTATGGCGGGGACGACGAGCGCAAGCGCCTGCATGGCGGCCCAGTCGTACGCGTGTCCAACCTTAAATTCCCACTTCATCACCGCGACGTCCGCGAGCGCCCACGCGCCATACCGCCACCTGTCGCTGTCCAAATCGACGGCCCACTCAAACAGCGCCTGCGAAAAGTCGCCCTGGCAGCGCGCGGCGTCAGTAGCGGGGGGCGCAGCAGGCGTGCGGGGCAGACGTACCGTGTCGTCGGCGTCGGGCGTCTCGGAGGTGACCACCGCTTGCACGTCGAGCGCGAGTGCGCTGAGGTCGGGGCAGGCGCGCGCGACGACGTCGACGAGCTGCGGGCTCAGCGCGCGCGCGAAGAGCGAGAGCCGACGCAGGCGGCGGCTGTGGAACAGCCGTAGGAGCGCGCTGACCTCGCCGAGCGCGAGGCTGCGGTCGACGAGCGTGAGCGACGTGATGTTCTGCGCCATGCGCGCGATGGCGTGCAGCGTCGAGCGCGTCGCCGCGCTGGGCGGGATCGGGAGGTGCAGGCCGAGCTCCAGCGCGCGGAGCGCCGGCATGCTGATCGCGCCGTACACGCGGTGCGCGCCGCCGGCTGTATGGAAGCCGTCGTCCGCGGGGTCGCTGCAGCAGCGCGAATACCGCAAGCAGAGGTCGCTTATTCTGGGGTGATTGCGAAGAAGCTGCGCGAGCCCCGATGGGTCGGGGAAGTGCTGTGCGTCGAGCGGCATAACCAGGCTTAGCGCCCGGAGCCGCGGGAAGTGAGTCAGAAGCTGGAAGTCCGCCGCGAGCACCTGGTGGCCAATTGTCCGTATTGAAAGTGTCTCCAGCGTGGCGCTCAGCTTGTTGATGAAGTATGGCACTGCCGTCCCGCCAGGCTGCGGGTGCGCGGCGTCGCACCGCAGAGAGAGGTACAGCTCCTGCACGCGAGGCAACGCGCCGCACGACTTCACAATATCGTTTAGCTTGAACAGCTTAACGTCTAGCGTGAGCCGCCGGAGCTGGTATCCGATGCCCTGCCAGATTTCAGGAAAAAACGACACCTTCCACGCTGACGTCCGCGAGCCGTGGTCGAGGTACCAGTTGACCTCCAGTTCGTCGACGTTGCGGAGGCTTTTGACGACGGCGAGGAACGAGTCCATGCGCTGCGTAGGGGACAGAACGGGGTCGAGCGACGGCGACGGTGTCGAGGGGCGCGAGAGCGACCTGGTGTGCCCCAGCATGCCTCCAATTTTGTTTAAATACGAGCGTGGCCGCGGCGGCGGAGTGCCGCCAAGATCGTCCTCGACTAGCGGCTTTTCGAGAGTGGTGGCCTTGATCGCGTCGCGAACAGCGCTCGGCCAGATCGTGAGCACGCGCACGCGCTCGCACATCTGCACGTCGTTGCTGTGCGTTTTCAGCGCCAAAGTCGTGCGCAAATGAAATTGGTGCGCACCTTAACGTCACCAGCTTTTGGGAGAGCACATGCGGGTCGCCAGTGATGAAACTGAGTTGGCCGTAGACCCCGTTCATGAAGATGTTATCGAACGAGCGGCTGTGGGGGGTTGCGTGGGTGGGAGGTCCGTGGATGGGGATGGAATGGAATTACGGCGTTGCAGCTCTGCATATAAGTGAGAGCCTCATGATATACTTATCTTGCCGAAGCTTCCTTAGGCGCCGCGCACTGCGGTGATCTCAAACACTTTAAAATGAAACCGAGTACCGCCTTTCCGGGGAAGCGTATCAGCTGCAGGGTAGCCTCCACCCGGCCACTAGAACTGCTTGCCAGCGTCTAAAAAGGTAAAGAAGAGTTCATCTGGAGAAATTAATCACCATTTGGGATGCTAGAAGACAGATCCTTGACATGAGTTGGATAGATCGTGAGTGCATGAAGGGAAGGGAGGAGTTTGAGAGGAATGTCCAAGTATGGATATGTTTGATGACATAGACTGCGAAATTGGGCGCAATTGATGCAGGAATGAACATACTACCGGCGAATTAATTTCTCAAAAAATCTTCTACAATGTTTTGTCTCGCTATATCAACGCTACATGCTCTGGCGCACCCTTGGCACCCCCGGAAGATGGAAATGCAGCGCCATTAAATCGTTTCAACGTTGGTGTGTGCGCAACGTGCCAGTCACTAGCGTTTACGTCGAACTGCAGAAGGTAGTTTGTCGTTGTTTGAAATTAGGATCATTCCTAACGACAGGCCTTCACAATTCCTTTCGCATTCCATTGCTTTCCTTCACCGATTACAATCCCGCTATTCTCCACCCCCGATTCAAAAGCTTGAGGCTCCGTGAACATGGCGAAAACGTCAAAGGCCTCAGCCAAACGTGCGCGTCCAGCATCTCCAGGACCCCCACCTGTGCCAATCGCGGTCTCTCCATCTGTCTCCAATTCTTCTGGGGGCGAAGATATATCAAATCTAGAGGGAGAGGACCACTATGGGCCGTCTATGTCGCGTCCAGCGTCTCCGGTGGCCGCGCAAGCCACCTACGACGATATCGACGAACTGGAGGACGTCATTACGTGTCAGTGGGAAGAATGTGGTGTCGTCTTTGGCCATCTGCCGACACTAATCGACCACATTCACAACGGTGCGTGTGCGGCCAGATGAGCGTGAATTCGGTCTGACGGACCTCGCAGACCACATCGGCGTCCACAAATCAAACTACACCTGCGAATGGGCGTCGTGTCTGCGGCGCGGGCTGCCCCAGACCTCCCGCTTCGCGCTCATCTCGCACATCCGCTCGCACACAGGCGAAAAGCCGTTCATTTGCCCGCTACCAGGTGCGTTCCCCGAGCGCCGGCGCAGCCCCGACTGACCGCGGCCGGCCAGAGTGCGACAAGTCGTTCACGCGCTCCGACGCGCTCGCGAAGCACATGCGCCTGCAGCACAACATCTCCCCGCCCGCGCCCGGGCGCGGCGGGTCGCGCAAGCGCAAGCGCGGCGCCGCGGACGAGCACACGCGGGGGACGTCCACGCCAGTTGCGTCCGCCACCGCCTCTCTCCCCCGCGCGTTGCCTGATGTTTCCGGTTTTGTCGCATTCAAGGTCGATCCGCACACGCCGTCCGAGGCCGTCGACGACGCGGGCGACTACTTCGCCGCGTCCGCGAAGGGCCGCGCGAACGGGCGGTCGCGGCGCCCCGTGCGCGGGTCGCTGCTGCAGGCGCCGTCGCCGGAAGAAGAAGAAGAGGAGGGGTACGAGTCGACGGCGTCGGACGTCCTGCCGCCCAGTCTGGAGCCGCAGTTCGACGAGACCACGGGCCTGGTGCTCGGCCGGACGCCGGCGAAGGTCATGTACCTGCTGATGAAGGCAAAGCACCGGTTCGTGCTCGAACAACAGGAGCAGTTGCAGGGGCAGCTGCGGATCATGAAGAACGAGGCGAAGAAGGAGGGGGAGATCAAGGAGCATGTACTCGATGACCTACTGCAGCGGATGCTGGGGTGCGTCGCGTGCTTTTTCTTTCCATCGCGCGTTCTGACCGTGCTTATTTGGTAGGCCTGACGCGGATATGCTTATTTCCCCAAGGGCAGGTGCAAATGATCAGCCACCGACTTCGCATATGATCAGCCACAACCCGGCTGGGCCGCGATGAGCACGGCCTGTGGTTTTTTTCTGCATTTTGACCTGGGTATCCCAGTAACCCTCCTTGACGAAGACTGCGCTCGCATGCTTCTACTTGGAAGCAGCTTTTTCCCAACGACCCCCTCAAAGATGATGGATATCGCACACCCTTCAAAAGTCATTCATCTTCAAGCTTCAATAGCCATTCGTGTGAATCTACGAGCTTCTTGTGTCGCTCGCAGGTTCTGTTGGTATGATATCATATTCACTTGCTGGCTGATGAGAGCCGACTGGAGTTGGCTACCTCCGTTTCATTATTTCTTTTTATTTTACAGTGCTGAAATGCTAGTTTGGTTAGGTATATGGATGTACGGTTATGTGTATTATAGCCCCTTCCGTTGATGTAAATCTCAGCTTACCTTGCCTCTTTCTCGTAGGACAGTGTGAGCACTTGTATGTGATTGGGTCCCGTTTCCACGTTCATCGCCCAAATTCAAATGTCGACGGCAGCTATTTATATGCTTTAATTGAATTCAGAACAAGCTTGCCACGGCATTACCTTTCCTCCTAACAAGCATCTTCCAACGGCCGATCTCAGCTATCTAGCCAGTATTCCATAGATCTCAAGGCCCTGGCGACTGCGCTCCTCGACGACGAAGAATTGGTGGACACCCCTGTGCACCGAGATTACCCCATGGACGAGGATGATTCCGATGAGCGCACCGCGTTTCCGCCCGCGTCCTACACGCAAAACTATCTAGACTCGTCAGTGTCGTGGTGGACAAGTTCTATGATAATGCAAGACGCCTTGGCTCAGCAGGACTTCCCGATGCACTACGCAAGCCCCGCCTCGCTCACCCGCTTGCTGGGCTCGCCCATGTTGTGGCATTTGAATTCACTGCACAGCCCACCCGCCACACCCCACAATACTTCCTCTCTTGTTCAGATGGAAGAGGAGACGGTAGAAGGAACGCTCTGCACTCCCCAAAGGCTTGAAAGTAAACCATTCCTGGACAGAACTGCGGAGCCTATCGACCTCACGGGGCAAGTTGTACGCAAATCAGAATTCCCTGAACATGGTGGAAGCTACGCAGACATATACTTCGGATACTGGTATCCTAAAGACGAAAAGCCCAGCATTGTTGCGGTGAAAGTTATCCGCACCCATATATACAAGGATTCTACCAGAAACAAAGTACAGAAGGTCGGTCAACTAACCACACCCCATGCGTCGCCAATAAGCTGATACTTGCTCAGAGACTCCGTAGGGAGATAAGAATTTGGGCTTGCCTTAAGCATCCCAACGTTATACCGCTTCTGGGGACTGTGACCGACTTTGGTCGAGGCGTCCTTTCCATGGGCGTCCTGTCAATGGTCTGCCCTTGGATGGGGGAGGGAGACCTTGCTGGCTATCTTGTCAGAAAGGGAGATCACCTAACGCAGAGAAATCGACTGCAGATTGTAAGTATTCCATGATTTAAATAATTTGTTGTGTTTGACACCGATGTTTTGTCGCTTGGTGGGGTAGTGTCAAGATATCGCTAACGGATTAGAATACAGTGAGTATGTTTTCGTTCGTTTTACTTGACGTACACGCTGTTTACATTTTCACGCAGTTCACTCCCGGCAGGTTGTGCATCGTGACCTTACTACGGTGAGATATCATTACTTGCAGCCTGCAGGATTGGTAGATCAAGCTGTTACTGATTGCTACCCAGGCTAATATCTTAATAGATAGTAACCCGGTAATCGCAAAGCTCTCTGACTTTGGGCTTTCGAACGTTATCGCAGAATTGCAAAGCTCATCCTTCATGACATCGAAGATAACAGGCTCAGCGAGATGGGCGGCACCCGAGCTATTCTCACCTGATGGCAGCATTCCATTGGAACCGAATTTCACCACTGATGTTTATTCATTGGGAAGTGTTATATTCCATGTAAGTCCGAAAGAAAAATTGGAGAGCCGTGTTTGTTAACCGGAAATGCGTTTGCATACTGGAAATGCAGGTTATGTCAGGGAAAGTGCCATACGATGGCTTGACCGAAACGCAAGTCATGCTGAAAATCATGAGCAACCAGCATCCTACACCGATCACATTCAACATGGACTCAACTGTCGGCTGTGATGGTGTTCGGCATATAATCAAACTGTGTTGGGAGACTGTCCCGCCCTCTCGGCCTACCGTCGCAGAGGTAGGACAAATGATAGCTATTCTGCACTCAGAGTGAGGGCGTCTTTTGTACAATACTTTAAATTTATGCACCGCAGCAGTGACTGGGAAGAGTAGTATTGATCATGAAGAACAAGGCTGGTATGTCGCGTGCCACGTTCTTTTTCATCGTGTGTACTGACCCTGCTTGTTTCTGAGTGTTGGCATGCAGCATGACGCGAATGTTTATCTTTTATAAGTTACGTACCTTCAAATGACCATCGACTTTCTTCTACGATAACCTATGACGGAGGTGGGCCGCGATGAGCACGGCGCGTTTCTATCTTGCTTTTTAGCGTTGTTCTGTATCTTCACTCGGGTGTCCCAGTAGTACTCTATCCATCAAGATTGAGTACTGAACGTTGAACTAAGACCGGGAGCAGCTTTTTTCCACAGGTACGCGATCGTCCGACGATCATGAGGCTCGATGATATCGCACACCATTCACAAGAAATCCACGAATGTCCCGTATTACTCACAGCCTACAGGTTTTCGGCATGTAAGGTATCTCATTAATAAACTTGCTAGGCTGCAGAGGGCTCCGTAGCAAAAATATCTTGATCCTTGAGCATCATTCCTTCTATTCCTCCCTATTTCAGATTTGTTTCGAAATTCGCCACGGGGAGGTGACTATTTCCCGTTCGATAAGTTGCGTACGCTCATATGTTATTACAGCCCTTTCTCTGTGCATATCTCGGCTTACTCTCTTTCTCTTCCTTACAGAAAATATTGAGAAAACATCTCTCGTTTTGTGCGCGACTGCGCATCACTGTCATTGTGTTCATGGATATGGATCGACGTCAGCTAATTATAGAGCTGATGAATTGGTTTTGTAATACTAATAGTTGGAACCAGGTTGAATTCTGGACACCGCTTTTCCCAGCACCATTTGTCTTCCAGTCGAACCAAATCACTAATCGTCGATGAACTCAGACACCCCACCTATCGCGGTTCGCGCCTCGGACGTAAGATCCAAGGTTAGCGCCTCCAGGATCGCGTACCTGGATTCAGATTACCCCATGTACGACGGAGAAGGCGCGTCAAGGTCCCCCGCATCCTTCACGAGGTATCTAGGCTCGCCAATGTCGTGGCAGCCCAGCTCTTTGAGGTTACCCAGTGTTCTCGTGCAGCAAGACTACCCAATGCGCGACACCAGCCCCGCGTCGTCTCTCACGCGGCACTTCTTAGGCTCGCCTATGTCGTGGCAGCCAAGCCCGCTGCACAGCTCCTGGAAATCCGCATCGGAGGACACCATCAGTGCTACAAGCCCTGTGTACGTGCCCTGATTTGTACTCTTTACAAATCTGCTGTTCTGAGTACTGCACACAGTTTGGAAGAGGAGACGGCCGTACGATCCGAGACCAACACTCTGTATGATGTTGGCCTAGGTGATGGGCTTGTGCGTCTTTCGTCTACCCATTGCTACTTCAAGTTAACTTGCTGAATATATCGTACCAGAAAGATTACTACACATGTTGCGGGCAGCACCATCCGGACCTGGCCGCACTGATCACGCATTATGAAGGGGCGCATTCCATTGAATTAATCACTCCCAGCTTGACTCCAGAAGAGCATCTGACGTTTGATTCAGTATTCGAATCCCTTGTGGTTTCGCCCTCTGAAGAACCCTCCGCGGCCAACACCGTCCACGATACAAAAAACTGGAATAAAGCCAATCCTGGTGGCGCACCATACCCCACCTTCGGCGCAATTTCCGCTTCCGTTTCACTCTCCCCTTTTATGACGCGTTATACGCCTGAAATACTGGAGGCTGTCTCTTCGACGAGTACAGGAACATTTTCGCGTCCCACCACGACTTCTGTTGTGGCCAAACCCTACCGCTGCCCGAAGGAAAACTGCAATAAGGCGTACAAGTACGCAAACGGTCTCAAATATCACTTGACGCACGGAACCTGCAGTGTTGTGCCAGTTACCAAGGAAGGGGCGGGGCTACGCCCATTCGCATGCGGTATCGAACAGTGCACCAGACGGTATAAAACTCCCAACGGGTTGAGATACCATCGCCAGCACCACGACCACAGCGAAGATCCCAGTCAGAAAATAGTTGAGTTTGTTATATTTGCCTGGCCGTAGATAAATGATGTTGATTGACGTGCACTCAGAGTCCTGACAACGCGTCTCGCGTAGAGAATCTTCCAGACCCAGTGGACCTCACTGGGAAGGTGGGACGCAAATCTGAATTCGCTCACCATGGGGGAAGTTATGCAGATATCTTCTCTGGATACTACGACCTCGAGGCGAAGTTACCTACCAAAGTTGCCGTCAAAGTCATCCGCACACATATCTATAAAGACTCTAATAGAGATAAGCTGCTAAAGGTTGTTCAACTGTGCACATTGCACGTTGACCGTCATTATTGAACTGAGGATCATTCAGAGATTGACTAGGGAAATAAATATATGGGCCTCCCTTGAGCATCCTAATGTTTTACCGCTGCTGGGAACTGTGACCAACTTTGGTCCAGTCCTTTCGATGGTATGCCCATGGATGGAGGAGGGAGACCTGTCCGGGTATCTCAGCAGAAATGAAGAACATTTAACAAGGAAAACCCGAGTGAACATAGTGAGTACACGCCCAATCATTTGTAAAATTGTATGATTCAATGATCGTCTCCGTTTTCGTCTAGTGCGAAGATATTGCGAACGGCTTACTTTACAGCGAGTGAATTCATAACATACATCATCCCCCTCTTAATGACATAACTCTTCATACAGTGCATTCTCAGCACATCATCCACCGTGACTTGACCACGGTAAGAATTGTATCAGCTCTCGCATATGTCTGCGTGTATTGACTGTCTGGTTCCATGAAGGCAAACGTTTTAATGGATTCTGACTGCAAGGCGAAGCTTTCTGATTTCGGCCTCTCAAACGTCATCGCAGAGCTGCGAGGCGCGTCTTTCATGACATCCAAAATGGCAGGCTCAGCTAGATGGGCTGCACCTGAGCTATTTCCACCAGACGATAGCGTCCCAGAAGCAAACTTCTCCACAGATATTTATTCTTTGGGTAGTGTGATATTTCATGTAAGTCTATAAGATAGCATTGATATACCGTCGCTGAGAAATGAATCAGGTCATGACAGGGAAAATACCTTACGAGGGCCTGACTGAGACGCAAGTGATGCTGCAAGTTCTGGCGAACAATCGACCCCCTACACTGATTGAATCTAAGTTAACGCCGACTGATAGTTTTTGGGATATCATCAATCGGTGCTGGGAAGCGATCCCAGCTTCTCGGCCTACCGTCGCAGAAGTGGGGCAGATGGTAGCACTTCAACACCTCAAATAAGATGGTTGAACCCAATCGGATATGCCAGTGTTCTCGGACTCGCATTTGGTGGAATGCATCTATACTCTCAAATGAACACTCATTCCCAGTGTACACTGATATTTTGTCTCTTGTAACTACCAGCTTATCACTCGAATCGAACGCCGACGGCCATTGTACAGTTATCACCCGTTACTTGTGACACTATATTGAATTTAGCTTTTCATGCCGATGCTAGCTCATTTATGACCCTCAATACTATTTTATATGTGTATTAGGGTGTCTAGGCTACATGTACAAAGTTGAATTGGAGAAAAATATCCAGTTCTTGAATTTGTAGGAATATTCTACCGTGACGGGTGTGATTTGGAGTTTTCTCACACACTGATACACCCAGCAATTCCTCGATGCTTGCGTATGTATACCACAGAAATAAAACTTGAATTTAGTAGATACAAAACACTATTATGATATTATGAGCTTTGAGTGAGATTTCTATGCCACCAAGATGTTCTTTAACATGTTCTTTTGACTGAAGTGCTGCTGTAAGCCTGTAACACACATTTACAACTACCTTTGAGCTATTCATCAGCTGCTACAGGCTGTTTTATGCACCAATTCCTTTATGATCTAGCTGGGGTATCTTTATGCAGACTTTGAGCCTGTTTTTACCCTCTTGTTTCAACTGTTCTCTCAAGGTATATAGCTGAAACGAATTCATGGACCTCAAAATTGCAGATTTAGTGTATTTACACCCTAAATAATAAGATGTACTTGAATTAATTCAACTTACTAGACGCGGGATCTTATAATAGGTATATTTCTCTCTGTGATGCAAAAGAGTTCATAGGAAACGGCCCAGAAATGGGTGAACAGTGAATGTTTTGTATCGGTGACTGATTATGTAACATTGACCGGGTGATAACTGTACTGCAGTGAATGTTTTTTGATGACAATGGACTGAAGTCCACTATCGATACAGTAATTGCACGAGACTGCCATCAACTCACTATCAAAACTAATCGCGGCAAATTCTTGGGGATAGATGACCCCCCCCCCCCCCCCGAGCACCTCCGCAGCAGTGCAAACGTCCAGGTATGTGGGATGAGATATCTGTGAAGCCTTCCGCAGTCAAGTTGAAAGATAATCCTGGCGCTCGAGGACTCGTATTGGTTGGCGGTCATGTCATAATCATCGAACAAATAGCTTCTTGGCCCGCAGGGGTCTAGCAGCACCAACGTGGCCCGACTCTTCTTGGTAGGCTCTATATGCCTCGCGCAGGTGGTCAGGCGATAAAGGTCCTGTATCTCCTCGCCGCGTCTGCACAGCACGCGCTAGAAGGAACAGGTGAGCAAACATATTGACTGACGATTGGAACCATCAATCATTCATGACAACATGGAGTAAACCAAGCATTTTCGGACGCTTATCAGGCCCAAGGGAGGATAGGCGGTTCGCCTCAGAAATTCGAATGCCGATAGACTTACCTTTTTCGACGATCTCCCCAACGAATACTTTGGAGAAGCCAGCGATTATCTGGGCCACGGGTTGCGAGACCTGCTGACCGAGCGTTTGTTGGATGACCTGCGCGAACTGAGAACGTGGGTTGGGTCGGTTACTTTGTCAACTGACCTTCCGAACTGCTTGCTTGGGCAACGCGTGTCGCCTGTATGCCTCAAAGCGGTCGTATTGAGCAGGGCTTAGGTTATCCATTAGCACCCTACAGATCGATCAGAAGGTGCAATGGTCATAAGGAAATGAGGCACACACTTTAGATTATCTTTCGACTGACTCTGCCAGGATAGTTGCGCCGAATAATCATCATCTGCCATGGCAGGAAGCAGCTCGTCATCACCCTCAGCCTCCTCGTCGACGCCTGGAATTCCTGGGCGCACACTTGGAAGAGCCGGTTGTGGGGTACTTCGGTTAGGCAATGTAAGGCCCGTTGCAAAGTCTGGCAGGGGAGTTCCGCGGCGCGAACCGGTGGGCCCTCCGCTTCCACCAAGACCGATGAGTGCCGGGTCGATCACGGGCGCCTTCACATCCAGCTGCTCGTCTTGCTGCTGCAGCATAGGGTCTCCATCCCCGCCGTCCGCCGCCCCGCCTGCATCCAGCGAACCGGCATCCTCAGCGCCCTCGTCCGCTCCGCCAGAGCTGGTGTTGGGCATTGCCCAGTGCACGCGCGGGTACTGGGCATTCGCGCTGCTCGTCGCGAAGGTTGCCGGAGTCTGTGCTGGGGAGCCAGCGGCGAACGTGCTTGAGCTTGCTCGTGGTGATGTAGATCCTGCAAGAGCCGCCTTTGCCTTCCGTCCGCGCTTGGCGCCGGTCGCGGTTCCTCGCGGTCGGCCGCGTCCAGCCGGTGTTGGGGTCCCTGGGTTGCTTCCGGTAGAGGTCTGGGGTTGTGAATTGGTTGGATTGATGGAAAATGTCGACTGGCCGCTGTACGGGGTGTAATAAGGAGTTGTCATTTCTTGACAAGGTGTGCCTGGAGATTTCAGACGATGCGCGCTTGAAGGTCACTGAAAGCAGTGATTCGGATACGTGCTTATAAACGGACGACGTGAATTTGCAGGAGATCTTTAGAGTGGTGGAAGCCTTGGATGATTCACTGCGTTTTAGGACAACTTTCTTCTGGACGAATTTGTCAAACCAGAGCTGAGAAGGGTGGTAAGTAAATCGTCGGTGGCAGTCGATTGCAAGTCGGACTCGGAACTGATCAACGCGACCGAGGCCACGTGCTGCCAAACAAACAATCGACATCACCGAACGGCCGACTCGGACGTCGTTCGAACATTCAATTGGGCTTCAACTTTCTTCGTTCCAGAAAGACACGATACGACAAGTACTGGCTATTTACACGCTGGATATGGGGTTGGTCTTTTCCCTGAACGTTTCAGTCGTGTTCAACCGCATATTTGAGGTCACGCACTCAGTTTCAGCTTAACTTCAAGTTTAACTTTTTTCAACTTTGCCATTGTAGATTTACCGAAGGTGAAAATCCTATAGAACGTCGGTCTTCCATAGACACTCTTTCGGACGATGAAATATATGCCCTCATTGATGACATTTCCTCGGAGAATGCATTGGGTAACCCCAACATCGAACACATGATCCCCGGATTCGCGTCGGCATGGCGCATCACCCAGGACGCTGTGGTCAAGATATCACCTAACCCGAGCGAGCCTTTTATCATATCCTATATATGCCCTAATACCTCTATCCCTATACCGCAAGTCCGACGTGTTCTACCTCGGCGCCAACGGAATAAATACCAGGATCCCGATCAACGGTATGTCATCATGGACTACGTTGAGGGCGACCTCCTGGACATCGCATGGCCTACTATGGGCTGGTGGGGCCGAATTCGCGTTATATGGCTCATGAGATCCCACTTGCGACAACTCCATCGGCTACCTCTTCCTTTCGCCGACTTACCAGGACCGTTCGATGCATCCGGAAACTCGTATATGTGCAGCGGATTCTTCTTCACGAGCACCGGTGGAGGCCCTTTCCGCTCCTACCGGGACATGGCCGACTGGTTTGACCACAGACGCTATGATGCGCTCGTCTACGCCCATCGCTGCTCTGGGACCGTGAACAAGTGGTGGCCGAAGTTCGACCGCACGCAGCCCCTTGTGCTGTGCCACATGGACCTCCACATGAACAACATAATTGTCGATCGGAATGGTATGCCTTGGATTATCGACTGGGGACGCTCAGGCGCGTTTCCAGCATGGCTGGAATATGCGCACCTTGTGATATGGTCTCTAAAAGCCCCCAAATTTTGGATACGGAGCGCTCGTTTCATGGTAGGTAACTATGGCAGGTATGTAACGGACTACCTCAACAAAATGTATTTTTGCTGGGATGCACCTCTCGTTGACGAGCCTCTGGGTTATTTCACGAATCTTGGTTTGGATGCAGATTGATGTGTAAATGTAAAAGTTATTTCCCCGCGGTCCTCAGCAATCATGTTCGCTGATGCGCTGACGAGCTGTTACCTAGTCTACATGCAGTATTTCAAGACACCAACATCGGCCTCTTTATTTGAAACAATGATCAATGCAGTGGACTAACAGGTTTGAATAAAATACTAGGGTGCTGCAAACATTCTTGCACATCATTCGCACAGTTCTTTCACTACGTCAACGACATCGAATACATGAGGCAATGTTTGATCGCAACTACCAAGAAAGAGGAAATCCGCGTCTTCGTCATGAGCAGACCTGTCGATATTAAATACGGCAACTTTGCCTCCATGAGTTTGCACCTGAGATGCAAAACCAGCAGCGGGCTGAACCTATACACGAAGTACTCAATAGACGGAATATCCAGCAAAAATTCAACCTTACTAAAGCTGAAGTGCCAACTATGATCAGAAGGTCGCATTTGGTAATATTTCTAGCAATCTCGCCCATGAGTGGCGGAACTTCACCAAACCAGACAACATCTGGTCGCAATAGGCCGCCACAGCGCCCGTATCGATTTGACCCAGACCATTCGTCCCCTCCACATCGAGGGAGCTTCTCGACGGGTATATCGACAGGACCGCCGGTGATAGAGATGTCTCCAAGAGCGGCGGAAATATTACGCTCGTAAGAATGTTCGACCTTTTTGCAGGAGAGGCACCGCGTCCGAAAAAGAGAGCCGTGCATTTGGATAAGCCTTTTAATGCTGTCAGCAACCACGCCATCTGGGAGTGTGCTTAATGATCGCAAGGACAATTCATCGATGTTTTGAGTGACATGTAAAGGTGGAGAAAAAGCGGCAGGAATGAGGCGAGAAGCAGTTTCAGGCAGATTGAGTGCTGCAAGAGCAGCATGACCGGGATTCGGCTTCGCGTCTAAAGATCTGGGCTTCTATTAGGCGCAGTACTCACTGAATACTTGAATCTTACAGCAGACGTCTGCGGTGGTAAAATTGCCAAGACCCACTCGGATCCTCAGCGAAGGTCGTATGAGATGAATATTTGACTACATCCTGCCAATAACACGTAAGAATGCAAAATCGCACAGGCAGCAGGTAAAGGTACCTACAGGATTTGACCACAAGGAATCTACAGAGCCACGATAGGTAGATAACCCTATTGGTCGTTGTAAAATCGATAGTCAATATCAGCATCGAGGTTGTGAATTGTACCTGAAGGTGCCGATAGTCCTGCGCCGGATAAGATGATGATATTCTTGGAGGAGGAAAGGGTCTGCCGAAAGATTGTAGGATCGGATGAGGGCGGCATTTGCTATTGCTACTCAGATCAATCCAGTGCAATTGAGTAGTTACAGTCCACAGTCGATTAGTCAACGATTAGTATGTGAAAGAAAGAGCCAAGCCAAGTTACGAACTTCGAACATAGCGTGTCGTGGGAATTTGGCCGTTTAATCCAGCCGTGACTTGGGCTCTGGCCCTCCAGTGTACTGTGTCCTGACGGTGATTGCGCAAGAAATTTCGGCCAATTTGGCACGCCACCCTACCCATTTCTTCCCTTGATTTTTCTGGAGGTCAGGACTCCGAGTACAGAGAGTAAAACAAGAGAGATGCATGGATCATATATCGTGGATGATTGCTCTATGTACAGTAGACGCAGTAATTACACACAGACTCATGATCTGCACATTCATTTTTAGACATCTGTGGGCTCAGCCCGTTGCCGTCCGACTTGGCCTGGCTCACCTTTGGTTTTGACTTTTATCAAGAGCTATAAAAATCCTACCTAAGTATCTATCAACCGCCGGACTTACCTCCCAAGCTCTGAGAAACGGGGAAAGCTTACTCACAACTTACTCTGCGACCGCATGCTTGTCGGTATGAGTGTCCGTTTGCACATTTAATAAGCCCGGGTAGATGTTAAACTTACAGGCCCGGGAAATTTAGAAATGATCGTCTGAATTGAGCGTATGTACCTGGAAAACATGGAAATGTGGTCCGGGATGATAAAACCGTGGTCCGCAATTGGATGTGGGAGGGCGAGAATCCCAAATTGTGGCCCGAGAGTGAAACTTGAAGGGCGCGAATACTAGTTTTTGGTCCGGGACTTCAAAAAGTAGTAAGAGTCATCAAAAAGGAGGTTCCGGGAGTGTATATAAACATGAAATTTTGGTCCGGGATTGAATACACAATGCCTGCATAGATACCGTACAAAACTTGTCCGAGGACAAAATTTCGGCATTCTCGGCACGATCATTCTAAATATAGACCTCCTCTGGGGATCGGCATGATTATAAGCACTCTTTGGAACGAAACGGGAACCAATAATCGTGAAAGAAATGTGAGAGATCATCCATTATTGAAGTTCTTATTTGTGCGTTGTTAGCGTGCCCAACATGCATCGTACGTGGTCTGCGAAGAGTGCGCTCGCTGGTGCGCTATCACCAGATGCTAAATTTAAACACGCTGTGCCGAAAATGCCGAACGTGCCGAGTCTTTTCTTTCGGCAAATAAATAGTACCCTTGCCTCTGCGCTTGTTAGTCATAGATATTCTTGCTCACTCTTTCAATCCCGGACCACATATTTACATTCACGCCCCTCAATTTAATTACCTTGACTCTTTTTTTTCATTCCCGGACCAAAAATATACATTCACGCCCTTCAGCTTCCAATCCCGGACCCCAAATTGACAGTCCCGCCCTCTGACCCCCAATTGCGGACCGTGATTTTRTAATCCCRGACCACRTTTTCATGTCCGTTATGTATTCGCGCTCACTATGAATCACAACTTTTTGATGTCCAAGGTATCTAAGTTTGATAACTACACGGGCTTATTAAATGTGCAAACGGACACTCATATGTCGGTGTAAACATGGTTCTGCCCGTGAAATGGAGTGGTACTATTTCAGAGACGGGCATCGGCAGATGATCCCATTTCATCAAGGGCCCCGTCGTAGTGGGCGCGGGATGCGATTAATCGTGCCACCGGTGTGTTCTATGAAGTGACAATATGCAGATTGCGCGCCCGGAATCTCAATTTGATGTGTATCAGCATGAATCAACCCAGTTTGTTGTGGCCGAGGCAAACCTGGTTCAACGGGGATCATGCATAGCACATGGTCTCGTTGATTTAGTGAGCAGGATTGTCGGTTTCTCATCAGAAAGGGAGATAAATCTAGACCTCTCATGCTGGGAATACAGCGACGATACTGATGTGATATGAACAAGGCTAAAATGTATAACGACCTGCGCTTGATCAACTTGAAGTTCACTTTGAAAAGCACTTACTAAGCAGCTAAAATTTATGAAAAAACGGCTATAATATCTGGACATTGACTGGAGCTTAGAAGAGATAAAACATATATATAGGAGCAGAGGGCGTCTATGTAAGTATAGTTGCAACAAGTCACAAAAACAGAGATATAAGCAATATCTATTTTTAGCATGTGGACGAATACTTGCCAACGAAACGATAATATATAGCCTTGTTATACAGAATCGGTGAGAGTTTCATGAAGCACGTGTGGTAGTATTTTATGAAGACGAACAATTTGACAAAGGCGGGTCGACAAGGCGAACCTGGGCAAACGCGCTCGAGCACCCAGAGGCCGGACGATAGGAGCCCGGCCTGATGGTCGCCATCAACGGCATGGTGTTTGCTCAGTGTTTATATCTGTTGTACTTACGTCTGACTAAAAGTTGCCGAGACTCCCTCGCTTGCACACTCATTCACCAATTTTTTGTCTGTCCCCCTATCCACAAAACGCGCGAAGGAGGACGCGACATCTCATCTATTGACCTATAGCTCGCGATGCGCCGTATTCTCACCCGGATTCTGGCTGAGGACAGCGCGTCGGGTGCGGTCGGAAGTAATTGGCGGCTTCGTGCGGCAGGAAAGACGAGCCACGATGAGTATCCGCTGGAGCGGTTCGTTCAGGTTCATCGAGCCTGAATGCTAGGTGAAATAGAGTGTTCACGACCAATTCATGGCGATGTAGAATGGTGGGAGAATGCTGCCGATTTCAGTGACGCTTTCCCCTGACAAACAAGCTAGGCCGCGAAGACACGACGCTTTCTGTAACTTAAGCGCTTGCCCGGACGCGCATACAACGCGCCAGTCATCAGCTCGGCTTTCCTTCAAGTCAACACTACGCTGAGTGAGCAAGCTTATACATCTGCTGGCTCGACTGACGAATCAATTGGGTCGGAATGCGCAGCTTACCTCCCCCGGAAGATACATTAGCCTTGTCGCATCCGTTCCGAGATCAGACTAATTAGTGCTCTGTTAGGATTCAGCCCATCCCTGGAATAGAAATTCGGCGGAAGTGAGCCTCTGCTTGACGAAGGACTCGCAATGGACGACTATATGCTAGTGACTGCGGCAAGAATGGGGTGCTGACGTCTGGGGTGCTGATCGGAACGCAGCTGGGAACCTTACGAAACGGTATTCATACGTTATTCGACTGTCGGAAATAGCGAATTGACTACTGCTTGCTATATGCTCTTAGATTCGCACTCTGGAAATGCTCAGTGACATGAAAACAGACACCATTAACATGTTCCAGTTCAACCGTGTACTCTATCGGCTTATTCCTTTCATAGTCTATCTGGCCCGACAAATGGAACGGCAGGTCATCATTTGTTCCGCAATAGGTGAAAATAGCCCTTTTATGGCAGCATATATGCGCATCCATCAAACTTTCTCTATAGATACTCATGCATACCTTGCTCGTTTTGAGCACCGTTCGATAAATCTTTCTCTAATGGCGTTCGCCCTAAATTCGAAGCCCCATTCTTCAAGCCCGACAACTCAATTCGCAGGGTCGCCTTTATGATGTGTGGCGCACACGAACGACAGGTTCGTCCAAGTACGGTCCTCATATTCATGACAACGCTCTCTAGGCTGTAATGCGCCTGACATGTCTTCGGAGCTCCCACATACAATACTTAGCTCTATTTTGACCGGCCGCAAGCGACCTGCAGTGCAACTTTCAATCAGAAAGAGGACCATATTATAGGACGCCTCCACTCGACTCATTTCGGAGCTACTTCGACTCTGGAATAGACTGAACCAGGTGCGTTTGAGGTCACACAGCAAGCGGCGATGCTCAGCCGACCCAACCCGAATACCCAGCTCCGTGGAAGCCAGCAGGAGCTTGACACGAACCCCGTTCCAGCTCCCATCTCGACATTGCCTTCTCAGCAGCCTGCACCGGCCCCTTCCCATGATCCTCTCATTTAGGAGCGCGTTTTGATATAGCGCTATCAGCGTGCGCATCCTCGAGGCCGTGTTTCCCGTTAGGTACGGAAGCACCGTCATGCTCCGCTTGCCCTTCACTGAAGTGTCAGCCGCGCGAAGCACGCTGCCACTGACCGCGCACGCTTCCACTCACTGCGCACGTTTCTTGGTAAGAGTTATGGTCCCGCGTAAGCATTTGCTGGCCGTCGAGCGTGTATGAATAAGCCCATTATTAACCCTACACTTTCTAATATTGTGTGCCAACAGTGGTGGCTGATAGACCTATGCAGTTATTCCAGAGGGTGTTCAATGTGTGCATCCATGCATCTATTGATATGGAAGCGTTTCATGGGACGCACGAAACGTCGAATAGGATAGATTCGCAGGCGACATGGGAGAAAGCACGGACGACAGCTCTATATTTACGCCTCCGCTGGGGCACGAGGCGTGCATAACGCCTTTCGCGTAGAGTGAAGGCGGGCTGGCCGTGATGTCATCTTTTACGCTGCCAATCAGGGAGCGTACGTTGCGGTGACATCGCTACTCGACTCCAAGTTCCAACCGCCCGCCTTGCCTTGGTCGCGGGGAAATCGACGGCTGCAATACCCATCCACCCTCATGCACGATGTGTAAAAATGGCCGTGGGCCTGGGAACTGCGCCTGGGAGTATCTGGCAGCGCGCTCCTCACCTCGGTGAGGCTGCCTGCCAATATCGACGCTAACGTCAACGAACATCGATAGCGTCGACCCTGTCCAAGTACGGGCGTGTGTCGTGCCAGTGCGGGGTGCGCCGGTGCTTTCCGGGGGCGGGGACCCTCGTATGCTGAACCTGGGGCATTAATAATATCTCGTGGCAGACGCTGATCATGATCAGCCTGTATCGTGTGTATGCACTGGCGCCTGTGGCGGTCCACCGCGTGCAATGTGCGGCAGAAACAGGCGCGCGCCAGCCGGCTGCGCAGCCGAGCACACCCCACGTACCGCCACGCACAGGCGCTACTGGTGTGCTGGGCGATATGGCGTTTGGCGTCCCCTAGACCCTAACTTACAGCGCGCGCGGAGGCGAAGTAGTAGTAGGGCGCTGATGCAGCGCGAGCCCGCGCGGCGCCTATTCTTAGCGGCGGCACACCGCACCGCACCCACCGTCGAGCCGCGCCTGCCTGCGCGCAAGCGGGCATGTGGCACGCACCGTGTTCCTGTTTCAAGGCCCGGCCGCGCCCCCGCCGTGCGCCTGGCTGGCTGGCTGGCTGGCTGGCTGCACCCGCAGATTTCCCGCCGCGGCGGGGATAGATGAGCCCCACCGCGCGGCCGGCGACTCGGGGGCGTGCTGGGCGCGCCAAAAGTAGGCCGCGCGCAGCAGCGGGCCTGGGGCCCTGGGTACGGACAGGTAAGCGTGCGTACATGGAGTACGTATATGTGCCATTGTGCCCGCCGCGGCTATCCTGGGCTCGTGCGACGTGCGTGCACGCTGCACGCTGCACGGGGCAGGCAGGCAGGCAGGCGGCGTGGGGCACTTGTGGCGTGGGCTTCCAGGCGGGCGCTCAGCTGCAGCGGCTGCGCGCGTGCGCGCATCCGGGAGCACGCGATCGCGATGACACGGGCAATGCGCACCTGTGCAGCGCAGCCGTGCATTCATCAATATACTGAGCATCGCGCACATCCACCCACCGGAGCGTGAAGGTGTGTACATGCTATGTATGCATCCCCGACAGGGCGGATGACATCTGCCAGCGGGCCCGCGAGCCAACTCGCTCGGGGGCGCTCATGGGGATGGCCACTGCAAACCAGTTCATAAGCCGTAATTTACACACGCAGAAGGCTAACCTAAAGATAACATGGAAAGTGGGAGAAACCACGTCTAACGGTCTCACGGGAGAGGGAAATCGGGAAGAAACATCGCGCTTGCGTAAAATATGAATGGCGTCGAGTAGTGTAGTAGGGTGTTTAGTATAGAATATTGTAATGTGTATACGCGTATATGTTGTAAGTAGTACTACGCTCTAGGCGGCAACTTCGAAAGCAGAGGGGGGGGGAAGACAAACAATATATCACAGGACACGGGGCGCGGAACGTGGATGGATTAAAGCGAGAAACAAGACACGAGACAGACGGAAATAAGATCGGATATCTAGCCTGCAATGCGCAGCGCGCGTGATGCAGACGCCAGCGGGGCGATGGGATTATGACACGCGCAGAGGGTTGAGCGCACGAGCGCAATCGCTTTTTTTGGGTTCGGTTTTAGGTGCGATGTGACGTCGGGGGTTAAGGGTTTAGAGGTGTGGTGATGACGGCGATGGGAGGGTGATAGCGGCGGGGATCCCCGACGAATCGCGAAGTGATATGGTCTAGCGACAAATGATGTCGGTGCGCTTCCAGGATCGCAGAGCGGTGGGGCGACAATGTTTTGGGGTGCCCACAAGCAGTGGGCGCAGTGATAGCTGAGGCGGTGTTCGCTGAAAATTGCGGAAAGGGGAGACGATGGCTGCGATAGTGACGAGGATGGAGTGGACGATGTTGGTGGATCCCCGCTGATGCTGACGTCTGCCCGGATTTGATAGGGTTAGAGCAGGTATTTACTAATAACAAACGGAAGGGAATGGAAAGGGGATCAGGAGGCAGGAAAACGAAGCCTCGACGGCACTGTATAGTCGGGGCACGCAAGACAGAGGAAAAGAGATAGGGATTGGCTACTACTACTACGGAGGAAATATGACTGAGATGGAGGATAGACAAAGATTAGATGGTACAGAAAGGTGAAGAGAAGAAGATAGATAACCTGAAAGAAAAATCAAGCACACAAAACGGAAGAAAGGGAAGAAAGACTATATACATGTACTTTTTGGATTATTGCCGCCCGCTCCTGGTCGAAAATACCGGGACGGTCCTTGTATTGCGGCGCTGAATGACTTCGGGGCGTCGCAGGCGAGGTCGGATAATTGAAAGACGTCTAGGTGCTCTAACGAGCTCTATTTTTCAATCGTGGTGGGCGATAAACGGCGAGAGAGAAGCGTGCCTATCAAAGGCAGCAAGCAGTACCCAAGCCACTTACAACTCCATCCCCACTCCGGCCGCATTCTGCTGGTGCTGCTGCCGCGCGTACATCGCCGCGGCGCGCGCCGCATCCTGCTCCTGCTCCTCCAGGCCCATCTCCCTGTGACCGTGCTCGGCATTCTGCTGCCCAAACCCGAGCCCGAGCGCGTCCTCCGACGCCACGAACTCGCCGTGGGCGTTGAGGAAGAGACCACCGCCATACTCCGCGCCGCTGGCACTCGGCGACCCGCTGTTCCCGCTGCTGCTGCTGCTGCTGCTCGCCGCGGGGCTAGCCTCAGCGGCGCTGCTCGGCGCCGCGGCGGTCGTGGGGTTCAGGGGTGAGTTCAGTGTCGAGTTGGCCCCGAGGACATTCACGTTCGCACTCCCACTCGGGCCCGTGCCCAACGCGACGCCCTTGCCGAGCCCGAGTCCGAGCCCATATCGCTGTTGCTGCTGCGCGTAATGTTGGTAGACACTAGACGGGTACGCGTACTGCCCCTGCGCCACGTTGAGCTGGGACTGGGGTGATGCCTGCTGGGTCTGGGGCTGCTGCTGCGCCTGAGCGTGCGTCCCGGCGCTGCCTGGCCGCGACGGGCTAGCGTTAGAGGTGCCGGAGCTCGAGCGCGAATGCTGCGCTTGGAACTGGGAGGTTGCTTGCGGGACGACGAAGGCCTGAGCCTGGACGGCCATAGGCGGTGCCGTCGTCGGTGTGATCGCTGTCGTCTTCAGGTTCGACATGGTGTTTGGGGTCAACGTCGCCGTCGAACTCGCGTTAGATGCAGCCCCTAGTGGTTGGAGCCCCAAACCGAGCGTCATCGGCGGCAGAGCGTACGCGTGTTGTTGCTGCTGCTGCTGGCTCTGGTGCTGCTGTCCATACGTCGACATGAACGCGCTCTGCCCGTGCGGAGCCGGGGTGCCCACCCGGCTTGTCGCCACACTGACGCTCCCTGCGCGGCTGACCGGGACACTCACGCTGCCCTTCCCGCCGCCCCCAAGTCTATGCGCACCGGCTTGCTGCGGCTGGCTGTGCTGGTTCTGGTTCTGGTTCTGGTTCTGATTGTGGCCGGCCTGTCCCCGCTTGCCGCCCAAGCATTCATGCACCCCGCTCGCCAACAGCGCCAATCCGACCGCGCCGTGATCGCCGCTATGCTGATAATGATATCGAAGGCCGTTCATGTTTTTGTACCGGCGTGTGCACTCGCCGACGCCACACGCGAAAGGGCGCAAGCGCCGTTCCGCCTCGCGTTCAACCTCGACAAGATCTGATTCGGAGATGTGGGCGAGGTCCGCGGGTGTGAGGCTGAGTATTGAAGTGGGCGAGAGAGGTGTTCCCGGTTGCGTCTGCGAGTGGCTGGGTGTTTGCGAATGCGACTGTCCGTTGATCATGGGCTGCGGCGCAGACCCAAGGCTCGTGCTCCGCACCAACCCACTACCCTGCCCACCGGACGGCTGCCCTCCGTTCGCCTCCCGTTCCCGCCTCTTCCTCTCCAACAAATCCTTCACGTGCTCCAAGTCCTTCGGCGGCGCAAAGTTGCAGCTCCCATGGGTCATGTGGTATTTCAGCCCATTGGCTTGCTTGTACGACTTATTGCAGTTCGGTTTCGGGCATCGGAACGGCTTCGACATAAGCAGAGAAGTAGGCGGCCGCTGGAGTGACGCGGACGGGGATGCTGTCGCCGTCGTCGTGACTGGAGCATAAGAAGGTGTCGGTGCGGAGATCGTATTATGGGAAGCGGAAGAAGATTGTGCGGCGGTGGTAGTGGAGAGTTGTGGAGTAGCGTTGGCGGCGGTCGCGCCTGACTGGTTACTTTGGCCGTTTTGAGTGGGCGCCTGCGCCCGTGCCGCGTGTGCGCCCTTGCTGCCGTGCTGAGACTTCTTCGGGTTGCCAGACTTTCCAGGACTACCCACACCAGCGAAAAGCAGCGCAGGTGGTACGCACCCCTCGTTCCCATCTCCGTTAACTGCACCTCCAATTCCCTGCCCAACATCGTTAGCCCCCCACGCACTCGCCTCATCGACCGTGGCCCCGTTGAACTGAGCTCCAGGCATGCAGCTTGAGTAATCGGACGCGAAGCGAGCGTATGCGTTGAACGCATCCTCCGGCTGTATCGTACTGCCATTATTGAGGCCGCTGCCACCCCGTCCGGCTCCAGAAAACCCGGGGCCGGCGAAGCCCGATGCCGGGAATCCAGCGGGGAAGAGGGAGCGAGGAAAAGTGAGCGCGGACAAAGCGGGGCGCCCGTTCGTTGACATATTCGCATTTGAGCTATTGCTGCTCTCAGGCGAATTTGCCGACGGACTCGGAGAATTTTGGCGTGTTGATGCAGCCGTCGACGGAGCCGTGCTACCGTATGCGCTCATGCCCAATGGTGAGGGCGGACCTGAGACATATTGTCCCTGTGCGCCAGAGAAACCCATCGGAAGGTATCCGGGCGATGACGGGTACGCAGAGAGTGGCGTCGAGATCGGTGTGTCGGGTGGGCTCGGCGCCGCACTAGATGGCGCCAAGGACGACGGCGACGATCGCGATGAAGGTGGAGGTGGTGGCGGGTGTGAAGGTGGCCCGGAGAGAGAGGTGTTATCAAGGTCGAGGTCCAGCTCCATATCGTCTGGGTCAAATGGCGTCGCATATGGCTGTGAATGCTGCGATTGAGGTTGAGATTGCGCGTATTGCTGCCGCTGAGGGTGTTGCGCAAACTGTTGCTGTTGTTGGTGGCGCTGCTGGGGAAGTTGCTGCGACAATTGTTGAGATTGTAGGTGGTGCGGGAGTCCCTGGTGAGGCAGTGGTTGGGCATCGGGGACAGTATGCACCGTTGGGTTGAAAGGGATCTGAATGTGCGCTTGCGGAGCCGCAGATTCGGGGTCGAGTACGACTATATGCACCTCCTCAAAGTGCTCGAGCAGCGCATGCAAATCCGTTAGGTGGAGCCCACAGCATGTGTAATTGCGGCACTATTAGTGGGCGGCCTTAGTGAGGTGTGACGGCAGGGTAAAGGAAACACGCACTAGCTCGCCCTCGCGCTCAAATACGTTCAACGCATTCATTATAGAGTCACTCTCAATCGAAGACGGGGTCTTGCCCGCGCGGTAGTCGTTTAGGCTGCTTATATCAGCACGCGCACAACATGAGACAAGAAGAGACGCACTCTATGCTGCTGAGCAGTTGGGCAGTAGGCGAGCCCGCGGGGATACGAGCATTATGCATGCCCCAGGAACTAGCGCGCCATGAGATGGGCGAGCCGAGGAAGTGACGGGTGAAGGAGGCGGGATTGAACGTCCCCTCGGCGTCGCCGCCGCTGTATGAGCCCGCGTCGTGCATTGCATAATCTTGCTGAGCCAGAGAGCTGCCTCCCGCGGCGGGGGCGGCGCTAGCAGGAAGCGCAATGGGCTGCGAGTGGGCGATCATGAATTGGTGAATGGATGGATGGACGGATGGTTTGAGAGGAGAGGCACCGTGTGGTGGTCCTTGGTAAAGAGTGATTCGATAGGCACCGCGAGAACCACCAATCGGCCCGCACAGACCCCACGCTGCACCGCCACGGCATGATCCTTCAGCCCCACCAGGACATTGAACCGCCGCCACGCAAGCCAGCGCGGATCAGCTCACCTCGTTATGGGGTAATCTGCGACCCACGGATCTATACCCCAAACCAGGACCCCGGGACGAGCCAGAGACAACTTTGTCGGTGGGCATGAGCTGCATGCAAATGGTGTGTCAGAATTGGACAGATGAGTACACATCAACGCAAGGAGGCTTACCGTAGGAACTGGAATACGTGTATGCTCAAGATACCTGTTTTCCAAGCGATTACATGTGTACAATCAAAAGGTGGAAACCACGGAAAGTCCCTCCATTCAGTAATGCAGATAGTAGCCCGAGGCCCGAGGGGACGCAAGTTCAGGAAACCTTGACTCACATATTTCTCCTATTCTTCTGTATGAGCAATAAATGAGCCCATATATGCGGGCCGAAGTCGCATGTCGGAGCACATTGATTCTGACTGTAACGCATAAGTATGGATTCACGATATGTTGGGGTTTTCAGAATGCTTCAGGAATATTCAGAACACATATGCGCGCATATAGTCAGTGCAATCTCATTCTCTATCAGTTATTCATACGACGGGACTCACTGTACATATATTCTAGGTCTGAGATATGGTAAATTGCTTTCCAAATTGAAGTGATGGTTCCGGGACCAGAAGCAAACACGGGGGTATTATAGGAGATGATTATGAGGAGAGATAAAGAGGAGAGAAGGTGGTGAGAGCATCGGATTCCTATTACTAAGAGGCGCGCGCCGCGGCTTCAGGGCCAGACGCGACGGGTACATGTGATTTGCACGTGCGCCGTTGTGCGTCGACGGAGGGCAAGCCTCTCCCGGACGCTCACTTACATAGCGTATAACTAAAAATTGCAAGAATATTTCTGTGTCAAGAACCTCTAAATCGCCGAAATACGAGAAAAAAAAACCTTGTAAGGAATTCAGGTAATTAGCCACAATTCTCTATGTAGCCAAAGGTCTGAGCAAGGCTGGAGAACCGTTGGGGAACCATTACAGCAGTGATAAGTGCCCTGTAATTTGGATTGAGAAATTAATACTTTCAGTACCGATTTATTTCGAGAACCAGAGCATCAGAGAGCATCCCATAAGATCGAGAGAGATCATCTTAATTATTGATCTCCTACACGCGAACAGTGACCATCTCTTACAATCAAACATTTTGACAGATACTGACAATCACCGCGACGCACTTGGCCAACAATGCACACATATTAGATATGTCAGTATCCAGCTCGGAATAAGAATTTTTGTACTCAGCGCTCGCAAGTCATATTTTTTTTATCTACGTAAGTACAGCTCATGAGCAGATATATGTATCCGGCACCTAAATCGCGGTAAGTAGAGCGCGAATGGATTTGCGACGACGATCATTTTCCGCGCCAATCAATTATGTAAAATGCGAATAATCACGGGCGCCTATCTCGTTCCAGCAATGATGTACCGTCACTCTATTGGCGGTTTGGGCTGTTTCTGGGTTGGCAAAGACGAATTCAGGGTAAGTCAAGTAAGTAGTCCTCGAACCAGCTCCTTCGAATTTAGGCTTATGTTTTCCGTTTGTCTCCGAGTTGAACTTACATTTTGCGGGTCGTGTGACTAGTTATCGATTTATCCTTGGACTGCCTTCCTGCTTGCCATAGGGGTGCACAAATTCTCAATAAAAACAAGTGCCGCTACGTATACCTATATCGCCAACATTTTGTCGTTCCCCAAGCGCTCCAGCAACTAGTGTCAACCGGCATAAGCTCATTCGATCAGCGCTGCCCGGGGTCCTCCCGACTCCCGTTCCCGAAGCCCGAGCCGGCGAGAATCGCGCCAACGTCCTGCGCAGCCCCGTCCCCGCCTCTACCCGCCTTAGTCAGACGAGTCTGCATCCCAAACGACGGACGCACGCATGCGCCGTGATTGTGGTGGTGCGCTATTCTAAGCTCACAGATGCCAATGGAGTCCGCGGCGCGCCGCGCAATGGCAAACAGGCTAATACTATGACATCAATTCAGTATTTTTAAAGCGCTGGTCAAACGCCACATCGGACGGCGTCTTCCAGCTCACCACCGCGCCTGGCTGACCGCGAGGACCCGCGGAAGGCCCACCGTCGATTCCGAGTCGCACACATGAGGCTCCAGAGCCGCCTAGCGACGGTGCGCACTGGCCACGTGCTGCGCGCGTCATCTAGATTACGGACACACGCCGAACGGGAGGCGCGCGCCGCGCTACTCACGCGCCCTCTACCGGCGAGCACGATCGTCCGAGGTCGATGTGCATGTGTGAACGAGCACCCAGAACGCGCATGGCTTCTGCGTATAGGAGGCCGACCGGGACCGCGCTGGCGTTGGTATGCAGAGGTCCAAAGACTAAAGCACATGCGCACGCGGGCTCATGGCCGCGAGCCTCGCGAACCGCGTCGGGTTGGCCCAGCACAAGTTAGAACTGGGCTGCGGCTGCTGCCGGTGGGTCTGGGGATGATAGACATCCAATATGCGCCTTGTGATCATGATCCGACCTTCGCATGTCCCATAGGCGGCTCAGTAACCGACCAAACGCCGTCGCGCCTCTTCTTCCGCTGGCGCCCACACAGGGGCTTGTGAGGCGAGGCGCGCAATGGCGGAAATGGGGAGCAATTATACTAAGCAGCCTCCGCGGTGGCGGCACAACGTCAGGCTCCAGCCCCGAGGCACGCACGCAGCAGACGACTTTGCAGACGCCGCTTGGACGCCGCTGCACCAGGCTGCACCTCGTTGCACACATGGCACCCGCGCCTACTCACATCTTTCAATTACTACCGGCACCGGCACCGAACCCCATATTGCGTGCGGCACTCATGAGGCTTGAAGCTTGAAGGCCAGTATGTATGAGGTATCATCTTCAAGATACTTATAGGATACGAGGGAGTGGCTGGGAGCGTATGTACTATTCACGGCTGATTTTTACAATTTCAAGTTATGGTTCCGCGACTGAAGTCCAACAAGGCGAAGCTCGCTTGATTTTATTCAATGCCGACAATAAAGAAAATCGAAAGCGGGATCGAATACACTCTACAGTGACAACTCCAGTATCTCGAGTTGATTGATACTTTGTCCGATCAGCTGAATTCTTGCATCGCACAAGCAGATAATATGTCTAGTTGCACAATGCTCATTGCCACAATAATTATACCGCATCAAAATCTCTATCTCAAGATTCCCAACATATCCTTGTCCATGTCGTCGCCGCAGAGCGTGGCTCCCCGTCACGGCGCTCGCCGCTGATGCGCCACTTTGACAGATTCTGACAACCCACTTCCGCTGGTCTGGCGGTGACATTCCATAGCAACTCTGACAGACCATCAAACTGGTTCGCGATACCCCAGCATTTGTTGGAAACATCGATAGATAGATTTTAGATGGATTCTGTCTGCATCGGACATCCACAGAGGCAGATTATCGCCGCTCAACGGTCGGCGCTCAAACGAGGTCTGAGATATCGCACAATTAGTATGGAGATATGGCCAATTCTTTTTTCATAGACAACTAAAATCTAGTAGATAGTCTCATTGTGAATGACACAGCAAAGTCAAATAATTTTAGTCTGGACAATGGCCAGCAGGTCGAGAGGAAAGAGTAACGACAAGCCACTCAATGAGAGAGGGCACAGCAGATCAGTAAGAGTCCACGACGGGCGCTTATCTGCTGGTGGCGTCATGCCGATCCATAAACACGTGGGTTCTTTAATCTAGTGAGTGCGTAGGGAACCGGAGCTGCCGCTAGCAAAATATGTAGAAGCTAACAAGTAACTCGACCTACCTTAGGCATTCTTTGTCATATTTTATAACGATGCTCGCCGTCGCGAAGTACGCAAGATTATGAGACTAGACCACGCATATACTTACAATACCTTTTTGTAAACGAGATCCGAATCGCTCGCCGGTAATTTGCATGGATGGGACCAACTACTACTCAGAAATTGGATTTATGAGTTCAAAATACAATTTTAACTCTTCGGCAGCTCCGGGTAAGGTCGTCAAGTCTCTCGAACATCCTCTGTGCCTTCTCCAAGCTACTTCGTATGCGGCGGACTTCGGGTGGGTGGACTGGTACATATGCGCAATCAACGGGTAAGAGTTTCCACTTCAAGTACCTTACTAATCCGATTCAGGGTCATGGGCCCATGGCTCCGAATTTAAAGAGTCACAAGCAACAGGCTCAATGATTTTAGCAGACCTTTTCGCAAGTGGTACAGATCACTCAGTCACTGGCCTTGCTTTCCGACTCACTTGTGATTCAGAGCGCACGAGGCTATGGCCATGTTGAACACGTCGTGGTCCCTTTGCCAGCCCTTGCACCCGTATCCATATTTACCAGCTCATACCGAAATCATCAGCAGTCTGCGACGCATCTCCATTGCAGCTGGTTTTACTGGGGCTGTTATTCTTTGGCTGTGCCTCGTGCGTATACTGCGATGGAGAAGGTACAATGCTATTCATCGGAAATTTGGGGCTAGATGGAACAACGGACACGGGAAAATAACGCCTCAAGAGGCGCAGGAGATAATGCACGTATCCTGCATATACGACATGCCATGGTTGGTCAGTCTCGGCGGTGGCTTGCTTGTGTTTCTCAATACTTACGGTATTGTAAGTACATTGTTTTACAATGGATTTTTTTCTATGAAGCTAATTAAACTCTACATCAACCTCTTGACCTCATTCTGGATTAGCCCTCCATGTCCAAGCTCTTTGTGGCGACCAAGGAACTGTTGTCAAAGGACACCATTCAGCGACGCTTCTCTGATGTATGTGCCGTTTTTTTGAATCTGTTAATTTAAGTCAAGACTAATAAAGCCAGACCGATATACTTATTTGTGGGTTGTTAGTATGCATGGTATTTGAATGGGCTTACATAGCCGTACAGCAACGTGGCAGGAGTGTCCTTTGTCGGGGTTTATCCACCCTTCCTCAGCTTTGAAAAACAAAGGCCAAGAGTCAAAGCCAGCTAACGACCCGAGAGCTAATATTGCAATAGCAAGAGTAAATTGGATACACTCCAAATACAAGATCGTTTGTAACTCTCGTTGCATTACCCGAAAGCTGATACAATTCCTCCAATCCCTAGTCAAATGACGACTTGCTGTATACTCTATGTCTTAACACACTCGAACCTATGGTAAATGTTTTAAAATCTTGCAATCCATGATGATGTTCACAGCTCTTGTTCAAAGCTATGCACGGACCGCTATGGATGGCGCCGTCTGTCTCCCCTGGAAAAAGAGGCCTATTATGTTTTCTGGGCAGAAGTTGGCAGAAGACTGAATATACAGGGTATTCCATCTAATATGGAGGGCATGATCACTTGGAGAACGGTAGAGCCGTCCGAACGATTGATGTATTTGAAGTGGAACCAATTGACGTTATTTGTTATTGCAGGAATACGAAAGGACGCACAAAATTCCAGCGCAGACTAATAAAAATGTTGCTAGAGCTACTATAAACGAGGTACTCGAATCAGTTCCTAAAGGCTGCAAGACCCTTGTGGAACGCTTCGTTCTGTGCTTAATAGATGACTGTACACGTCAAGCTCTGATGTAAGTCTCAATTGTTTTTATATCATATATTCTCAGACCATTTCAGGTACGAAAGGCCACCTCTGGTGTTCTATGCTATTGTCGCTGGCTTGTTTAATATCACTGCCCTTGTTCAGCGATTTTTCCTCCTTCCGCGATTTTCCGGGAGATTTATGATTGAGAGAGGTCCTCCACGGAAATCAGAAAGCGGCGACTGTGCCCGGATGCACCCCCTTAGGTAATTAAATTTTACTCTATTTTCATTCACAATATTGTGCTATGCTGCTACTAATTCGCTGGCTGGTATAGATATACGCCTCGCCCGTGGTACAAGGCTGAACCCACTTACGCTTTGGGCTATTATTGGGATCTTATACTGGTCAAACTTCGGTTACTACCAGAAATGCCTAGTCAAAAGTAATTCCGAGCTATATTCAAATGTCACCTCAGCGCGATTTATCTTTTTGGATCGCAGGTTGAAAAGTGCAGGGTATCGCATTGAAGAGCTGGTCGGTGGTCTTACTCGCTTTGGTAAACACTCTAATCGTACCTACACTAATAGGGTCCAATCAAATGGGAACAAGGTATGTCAAGTGAAATATCAGTTGAGTGATAGTGGCACGCTGATTCACCACCCTGGAATAGAGGGCCACGAGGAGGTTATGAAGAATGCTAGCGGGCTGCTCGGATGTCCAATCACCGGACCGTGGTCGCTGGAGGAAAGGAAGGCTAAGAGCTGAAAATGCGACTCCGACAATAGGCATCCAAATGCCTCCCTTCCTTTTCTCTTACTGAAAGTCTCTACCAAATATAAGCACTGCTAATGCAGCACACATACTGTTGAAGTAGACTAGCGAACAACAACGTGCAGATAGAACTTACTACTATTGTTCAACAAAATTAAATATACGTCTAGGCAAGTGTACCCAGCTATCAAGAAGGAAGTCTTATCCACAGGTCTTGAAGTTCATTCAACGAGGTATCTACATCGTCAGCACCTCACGCGGCTCACATCACGAAGTCGCGTGGTACTCGTATTCCTGTGCATCCCTCCGTCCCTGGTCGACGTCGACGCTTATAAGAACGGGCACGGCCAGCCAGATCATGAAGACAAGGAAGAAGAACGCGTATCGAATATTTCCAGTGAGGTCGGATATGATGCCGACAACTAGGGGACCGATAAATGAGCTGGACTGGATAAGGTAAGGGTCAGTGCACAGTTAATGGCTATTCATCGGGCGTTGGTGGATGGTGAACACTGACTTTATCCGTTATAGAGAAGAGGCCGTACCACCTCGCTTCCTCTCCAGGGGGGAGCAGCTCGGCATAGAAGGCGCGTGCGTACCCCTGGAACGCCCCATATACAGAACCTACGTTTGCCACATGAGCTTCCTCATATTCAGCCGAGGAGAATGTCATACCGAAGTACACCGCCAATCCGAACATCTCGCTTTGTGTCGTCAGTCCCCCAAAACGCGTCCGACCCTGGAATGCGAAGCCCATACAGCCGTACGCCGGGATCATGGACGCCAGTATTACCAGTATTACCAGAACCTTGAGATTTGACCATCCGAACTTGCGTTGCAGGACGGGCCAGAGAAGCGAGCCGAGGATCCCCGACGTAGGAGTCAACACACCAATGAGGATGAGCGCGGACGGCGACATATGTAACGTGGTTTTGCCGAATAGTATAGCAGTTGACGTGATAGTGGTAAAGCCTGCGAACATGTGAGTCCTCAAGTACGCTGAGACAAAGATGGGTGATACATACCGTCAGAGAGAAGAAACCACGCAGCTAAGTATTTGAACGTATTCCTCAGTTTCTTGATCTCACTCCATCGAAGCATATTTCGCAATCTGACCCACGCAGCTACGATTTCGCGGCGCGAATTCCATTCTTGATTTTCCGCATCACGCGGTTCAGTATGGCGGCGGGAAGAAAGGGCAATAGGTCGGCTGCTGGGTAACCACAGTGCAGCAGGGATTGTGAACACGGCCCACCATATCCCACTCAGGCCAATGGCCAGGCGCAACGAGAATGTGGACCCGCCGAGCTTGGTGACGGGGATTAAAGCGACTATGAGGAGGCAGATTCCCGCACCGTAACCAAGAGCGATGCCCAGCGAGGATATGCGAGAGGTAGCGCGGGAGAGTTCGACCTGATATTCTGTCTCCAGTTCGTTTTTCCTATCCGCGTCTGTTGGCGCAGATCTGGCGAGTAAGGGTGCAGAAGCATTCTCTGAACCTCCGTCAGCGTCTCCCTCGGCGTCCGCGGTAGGCCCGTCTCCAAGTGCGAGCAGCTGAGACATGATGTCGACGACTTCTGGAGCTTCTTGTGCCAGGGAAGGGATGTAGGCGTTCATAGCCACAATGGAAGCGCCGAACCCGACATTGGCAGACATCGCGAGCAGGGCAGAGAGATACCAAACAGGAGAGGTAGAAGGAAGGAGGAGAAATAGTGTTGCCGCTATGGAGCCCAGCGCCGCGAAGCCAAGAAGCAATTTCTTGCGGTGGGGAGCTGTTCTGCGTGTCAGGTTGGAAATGATGAAAGCAACTGTGGAGCTCACGATGATCAGCGATTCCACCCATCGAAATTACTGTGATAGCTTGAAGAGCTACGGATATTGAATATATGTATAGACTTGTGCGGCGATATTAGTACTCCCTTGGACAGGGGGCGTTTGTACACACCTAAAGCTCGCACTGTCTATCCAGGCCCACCCTATCTTCACTACACACCGCGAGTCCACGTCTAGTACTGTTGTTCCATTCGTTGGAGAGGTCCGGAGAGCAGAACATGGTTCGATTTTGTCTGGTAACAAGTAGCCGTTGTCCCTAGCGAATTGCTCAAGACAAATTGGCAGGAAGAGAGTCAAGGATACAATAACAAAAACTTCACTGGGATACGACACGCTTGAACGTGATTCATTTCGATGTGGTGAGTGCGACTTACCTAGCGAAAGCGTAGCTCAACCATCCGTGAAGTTTCTTCCGGTATTGTCTGGTGTCGGTCAGCATATAAGCTACTCTGAATCCCGCAGTTGTACGGTGCCAGTTTATCAATCGTTCTTTACTGCCAGCATAAGCGTAGCATTCGTTAAGGCGTCAGTATCTGTGTGCGACTGGCAAGCGACTGGTCTTTGGGAGTTGGCCAAAAGAAGGTCTTCGGTCGAATGCCAAGTCAAACGCGGCCGTCGCTGACTAATACGTACTCACCTGTCCACATGAATTCCAACTCCCAAGGTAGAGCAAAACTTGAGCATGTTTTAGGATGGGACAAGGATGGGAGGAGAGAGAAATAGATCCAATTCTATATACAGTTTTGTGAAATCAGAGCTCAACAGAGTAACATCGTGTACAGTGATTGTGCAGAAACTTGCTGCCTTGGCTATAATGGTACGTAGGCGGATCTGATGGTCAATAGGGACGTTCAATTCCGGACGCAGCGTCGCAGCTGCAGCGACGCAGCCAGCTGCGACTGCTTTGTCAGAAATATTTTAATGTCCGCGGGCCGGCCGCGTTACATTCTGTCCCCAGTTTCAAGCATGGCCAAACAAATATCGGTAACTATGCTCTTGATCAGCTCGTTGTCGCGGCGGTGATTGAGCTCGTCGTCTCTAACAGCGAGCTCGTCTTTTAGCCAAAATATTGAATATATTCAAGGCGCTTTGAGACTATATTGACCAATAATGAATTTCATACACTGTGAAGAGATATTRATAGATTTACAGTGTTCTGGGGTAAGATATCATGCATTTACTACAAGCGCCAACGGCGGCGGGCAAGCGGCGGGAACAGGCGGGAACCGCGGAAGACGATGAGCGTGATCAGTTAGCACCGGTTGCCACATGTGCCGTTTGTGACTCTGTTGTTTGTTGATGATCAGGTCACACGCAACTAACCGGCGGACACTGAAAATCTTGGATGACAAAGCGGTCGCAGCTCGCAGCGTCGCAGCAGCTGCGACGCTGCGTCCGGAATTGAACGTCCCTATTTATTACCAATTACCAAAATACGCCTTAAAGGAGGCACGTGTTTACTTGGATTTAAAGGAGGCTAATCTCGTCATGGCGAGACCGCCTTCAGCGCACCTCTCCCCGTGTCCTGACCTCTAGCTGGTCCACGGCTCCCGCAGCACCCGCGACCATGGCATCTTTGTCATAGCGGATAAGCCTGCCAGTGTCGCAATGATCGCTCGCCCGTCCGTTACCCTTCTGGGTCTAACAAGGGCGTGTGAGANGATCAGTTAGCACCGGTTGCCACATGTGCCGTTTGTGACTCTGTTGTTTGTTGATGATCAGGTCACACGCAACTAACCGGCGGACACTGAAAATTTGGATGACAAAGCGGTCGCAGCTCGCAGCGTCGCAGCAGCTGCGACGCTGCGTCCGGAATTGAACGTCCCTAATGAATGGAGGCTGCGGTACTTGATGACCTTATAGTGAGAGCTGATTATGATAGAAATACAAATAGCAATTGTAGGTGGTGGCAAAATCGGATTAGGTTCATATTGTAGAGGAACCACCGCCCAGCTGCAAAAGAGTAACTGTCAACAAAATCGCAACAAAACGTTTGGATGTGCCTCACCTGCTCCAAGAACGCGTCGATCTGGTCTCCGTCCTCCATCGAGAGCTGTTTATATTTTTGTAAGAGAGATTTAAGGAGACCAGAGGCATACGACGCACCCCTGCCGGCGTGTCATCTTTGTTCACTCGCTGTCCATCGTACGTGAATTTGAACGTCCCTGAAGACCAAAGGTTGGGAGGTGAGGGTGGCATAAATGAGTAGACGAGAAGGTGAGCTCTCGGATTCAGGGCGCACCAGGTTCCTTGCCGAATCGTTTCTACATTTGAAAGGGGCAGAGACGTTCAACTACAACCCTTCATAGCAGGCAGCAGATGACTCACCTCGGCAGCCTCGAATATCTTCGCAAATTTCATGTTAGTCTTAACCTTAACGGTTATCTCTAAGTGCATGAGAGAAAGAGAACGTTTATGGTTCCTTGCCCATCAGTCCTACGCGTCAAGTGAAAAAGGTCGGCTATGCGACGCACGGGTTCCATCATAGGAGATGTTTAGGTTCAGTTTTGGCTTGACATCTTCTGGTTCGTTTGACATGGCTCCGTGTCGCGAAATATGGGCTGGATGGATGTGAGCTGGAAATGTAAGGTGAAAAGGCAACGAGGCAAGCCACAACTCAATGGATAGCGTTACACAGTTGACGCGCTGTCACGTGACTGTGACTAATTGGAAGACCCGATTCGAGACAATTGACTCCAAGCCAAATTCAAGCTCAAGCTCAAGCTTGACTAAAGTGGACTCTTCAACTTTTTGAATTGAACCCGAAACGCTGGAAGAACGCGATTAACACTTTACGCTACCAACCTTACACGTAACTTGTACATTTCCCGAAAATTTTCTTTCGGAAGCGCATTGGAAGCGCACCAAAAGCAAACCAAAAACGCCGCACGCAAATCGCAGAGAGATTCCAGGTGCGCTCCCCCTATACACCAGTGGTATAGCGCCTGCAAGAAAAAATCCGCGGCCCATAAATCATTAATTCTTCAAAGAATATTTACTCAATGTCTCCGGTGGAGTGCTGTCGTACATTACAATGAGGTTCTTGAGCATCATCCTTGCGGGGCCCTCTGGAAGTGTCTGCGCGAAGGCTGGGCCCTTCATCCAGCTAAGACCGTGCTGGAGAATATTCCTCGCCCGAGAAAACCCCCCACGAATATCACCAATGCATCCATGGAGGGTCGCCCTCTGTTCCTTTGAATTGTACACGGCGCAGTGCAGGATATTGGAGTTATAGAACACGGACTCGCCCGCTGAAACAAAGATAAGTCATCTATCTGTGTCATCAAGACGGAATCAAACCGACGCTTGAGGACTAGGCAAATGGACTCGGGCATCTCCAGTGGGCTTTCTGGAATTTGTCCCGACGATAATTCACGTTGTAGTTCAGTTCTAGGGATTTTATGAGATCCCGGTACAACGAAGAGACAGGAATCGGTGTATAAAGCTCTGCGCGTAAGATGATAAGTACTGTTTAAATCAGTAATCAAGAGAAGCAAGAGCCGTACGTATTCCATTGAACCTAGTATTGACGAAGGGGTTCAGCGCTTATCTCTCACTTGCGAACAGTAGCTACCAGAACATACCCCATAACGCCAGTTGCTGAGTCCAATTTGTTCATCTTCCATCGAAGCATCTTCAGGTATATCGTCACGGTGCCACCGCAAAGCGAAATCATGTGAAATAGGGTTTATAAGAAGATTGAGAAGCTCTAGTGATGAACCGAGAGACATGCTATCAACATCCATCTCCAAGCATCAAGGAGGACTCACCCATCTGCAAATCGCCTTCTTCGCATCCCAACAGCTCCTTCACCGCCTCCAGAAGAACAGGGGACGTGTACCACTCCACAAACGACGCCTCTTGCAAATCCGGGTGCATGAGGTGTTGCACGCCCCACGAGTCTGGGTGTTTGCTGTCATACGGGGGGAATTGGCTGCCAAGTGTCCGCCGATGCGGCCAAAACCCATCCCGGGTGCGCACGATAACGCGCTGACACGCGCTCTCGAGACGATCCCATTCCTCTGGCTG
Organism: Hypholoma sublateritium FD-334 SS-4; assembly: GCA_000827495.1. NCBI lineage: Eukaryota > Fungi > Basidiomycota > Agaricomycetes > Agaricales > Strophariaceae > Hypholoma > Hypholoma sublateritium. Next base: position 57,172 of record KN817618.1, on the reverse strand, counting down.
GATCAGACCTGGTATGATCACGTACCCCTGCTTGTCGTATGTCGCCTTCAGTCCCATCGCAGATAGAAAGGTAGGCGTCTTCGTTTTCCAGAATAGAGCAAGATTAATCATCAAGCAGGCAAACTGGCTCCGCGTGACTGCCGAATGCGTGCTAATTCTGTTGCGTCTGAACAATTATGAGCATCCAAACTGTTAATGGTTAAGGCACTGCCTCATCTTTGCGCATACAGTGGAGATAATGATACAGAACATATACAAGACATCTGGAAAAATCGAAAGCAGAAAGCAAAGGGCAGAGCAGGTACCAAGCATCCTCACATGAGCAACATTACTGCTGGAGCCGGCGGCGCTCCCAAATAAGTACGCGCTTCGACAACTTCTCGTAGCCCTCCTCCACACTCGAGAACTGATTAGGCAGCTCCAGCCGATGCGAATCCTTTTCAGCCCAGACCTTGTACTTTTTAGCGTTCTCGCTCCCTGGAACGACTTCATGAAAGAAGTCAGGTTTAGAAATCTTCTCCTTGGCGCAGAAAGCTGAAAAAAAACCATTGCCGATCAGCTTTTGCACATATTCATATTGTATCAGCAGCCTACCATATAACGCTCGCAAGCTCGGTTGTTCAGGGCTCGCTTCAGCGTTATTGGGTGTATCATTAAATAATTTGGCAGGGAGAGGTGTAGAAGTTCCTCCAGACCTTAAGGGTGGTTCCGAGTCATGGGCGGATGGCGGTAGGTGTTTTAGAGATGACTCGTCTTGTATCAAATATCAATATCATGCGGCCTAAATTCAAGACGATTCATGAATGTACCCACCTCGAGGCTGCTCATTTGATGCCTGAACCCGTCTGTCGTTATCAGGTACTGTACTTGGCACCACTGGCGGAGGTGGCGTCTTACCGTCATACTGATTGTTGTTATTAGCTGCTATGGAGGGATACTCTTCACGAGTGCGAAAATCAGCAACGGTACTGTGTCGTCGCCGATTGTTCGCTGCCTGTCGGCCCGGCTCGTATGACCCGACGTCGACAGGATGAGATGGATAAGAGACATGATGTGAATAGCGAGGAGGAGACAGCGGAGGTGGAGGCGAACCAGGGGGGTAAGGAGGATGGTGATATCCGGCAGGAGGATAGGAGTAGGGATCGCTCGCTGGATGAACGGGATGCCCATGGGACATCGCGTGCGGGGGTGGCGGTGGTGGTGAATACATCACAGGTGGATGAGGAGAGTAGGTGCCAGGATAAGGCGGAGCATGTGGGTATTGAAGTGGATAATGCGGTTGGTACGAATATGGGTACGGCGAATGCGGGACAGGAGGCGAAGCTGCAGGGGCAGTGCCATAGTAGCCAGGGTAGTGTTGCGGAGGCGGTTGTGTTGGCGGCGGCGGCGGCGGCGGAGGAGGAGGAGGCGGTGGGAGCACAGAAGGTGGCGGAGGAGGCGGCGGAGGAGAGCGGTAACCGCTACCATGGTAGTGACTCTGCGAAGGCGGAGACGGGTATGCGGGATAGGCATCTCTGTAGGAATCAGCACGGTCATATCCATGAGCGCCTTGATATCCCGGCCCGGGTCTGTAATCCTTCTGATCGTCATAATACGGTGCATGAGCATGCATACGAGGAGGAGGATTACGCGACGCAGGAGGGGACGAGGTGCCCGAAGGATAGTAGGCCTGCGGGGAGTGTGAGATGCCTCCGCTTCTGCTTCCAGACCGGTCTTGGCCAACCGAACGCAATGCCGGAGCAAAATCGTTGGTTGGACCAAGACCTCTGGATCCAGTCGCACGAGGCCCTTTCCAGCGATCTTTCGAAGAGAAGGTACTAGGCGGCATCACAGTCACTGGCTTTGGCGGCAAGCTGGGGGCGAAAGGTAGTGTGTACTTCGGTGGAGCCGGCTTGCTAGGAGCGTCATCTGCGTCGGACCCATTATTACCTCTCTTGCGTTTCTTACGGTCGCGGCCTTCGCCGTCCAAGTCGCGTTCAGGTTCTTTGCGTTTAGGGACATAGGTGTCCCCGTCCCCGTTCATCTGCGCTTCCCAGAAAGGCACATAATCGGGAGGCGGTGGAGCACCTCTGAAACGCATGAGATCGACCAAGCCCTGTTCAGCAGCATGGCAAGCCACAGCAGCTTTAGCATCAGCCTTAGTCCGATATTCATTTTTCACCGAGTATTCGCGAACATCTGGTTTACTGGCGTCGGAGGACACATCAGCTTTAACTGAGCATCCGAACGCTAAAGCCAAGCTGACATTAGCAGGTAATCATTATAAAGAACTCGATATTAGCTCACCGTCTCGTTCATTTGTGAATGCGAAGATAAGACGATTTCCCTGGCGGACTTTACTATATTCAGAAGCGAGGACCTGAAGAAGCTTTTCATTTGCCAACTTCCGTCTGTCAGCAGGCAACTTGTTTTCGGCCGCCTCTTTCAGCCCGCGAATATAGTCTCCTACACCCTGAGACATGGCCAACAGGCAGACGGCAGACTTTGCATCCGAACGCTTAGGAAACTGAGGGTCGACAAGATAGGTTCTTGTTTCTTCTGGCCTTTCAATTCGAAGAATGGACCCATGCACTTAAGTAGTGGTCAACCAAGCTTTGACGCCGATAAAAAACGCTTCGACTTACATCGATGTATGCTGTCTAGTACAGGCGTAAATTTCGAAACGAGGCGGCCTCCTCTGGCGGATTGGAGGGTGATGTTCAACCAAGCAGGTGCGTTGATTTCAGCAGCAGATGCTTCTCCTACTTCTTCAGGGAATGGCTGGGGTAAAGTGTCGTAGAACTCTTGCAAGGTGACACCTTTTAGCGATGGCGGAGGCGTATCTCTTGAAGCATCGTGCGCGTCTTCATGTTCACCTTCAGGTACTTTTGCGGGCTCCGTTTGACCATTTCCGTATTTAATGAAATCAAGGACACCGTCATTGAGAGCTGATCTCGCACATGCAATTTTTGCCTGTTTGAGGCTGTTATGCGTTGGATCGATGGAATAGGAACGAAAGACGTGTGCATTCAATGAGATGCGCAGGGCCGCTCCCTGTTCTGTTCGATATTATTAGTAGTTTCCCCAAATATGACATATATGCGCTTACTTTTTTTGTTCTTGGGGTCGTTGTATGCCACCCAATGCGGTTTGACCCTACCGGCACGCCACTCTTTACAGCAGTCTTCAATAAGCTTCAGCGGCTCCTCTCCGAGATCCCACTTCGGGGGAGGATCTGCCGAGACCGCTTCGACAGCGTCCAGATTGTCGACCTCCACATTGAAAGGGTTGAGCAGGAGTCCCTTTTTCGCTTTCAGTGCGTCCGAATCGCCTGAGACGATGAAATCGATGGCGCCCATGTCAATGGCGATCTGGGCTGCCTGTCCTCTCGCATCCGACCTGCGCGTGAAGCCCGTATCCGACTTGTACGACCGAGTCGCTCCCGAGGGGCGCGTAATGGTCAGGATGCACTGTTTGCCTGCAAAACCCGGAGCTCAACGAAGGGCCGCAGTAAAATAGCATATAACGCACTAATAGGCTCCGATTCCTCTAAGTACTCCCAAGTAAGACACTCCGAGCTGCCAAACACGTTTTGGCTGGCTTGGCGCAGGTGCGAGACGTAGCTTTTGGGGTTTTTCTGGGGGCTGGCTTTGAGGTCCTCGAGCTCATCGTCTTGCTTGGAGTCATTCTCCACATCCTTTTCTTTCTCGGTTTCAGCCTCTTTCTCCTTCTCAGAATCGATTTGCTCCTGTGTATTCTGTACGTTGAACGATGTATCGTACGCCGCAAGGGTCGCGCCCGTGTTGGACAAGAAGTCATCGACGGAGAGGGCGCCCAACGAGGCCAGTTGCCCGCTCACAGCGTCGAATGGCCGAGGAAGGTCGTCTACCTGGAGCCAATCTCCATCGGTGAACATCTTAGACTTGCCTGTAGCAGCATCGCCCTCCATTATTTTCGCCTTGGGCGATGAGGTCGATAACAATTGACAAAGGAAGATGCAGTGGCGTAAGCTGGCAAGTGATATCATCTTCACACACCTCGGCAAATCCCGTTCTCCCCATCGCTGCAGCTAGCTTTGCGAGCTGCATTTACTCCAATTGCAAGCTACATTCGGTGGCTGCTTGTCAGGTACATATTTTGACTCAGCTGTTTATAACCTCTTCTCGGGTCATACTAGATGATAATGTTACTGACGCGCGAAACGTACTACACAAATTACACGTATCGGAATTAGTAGACGAAGTGACGGAACCTTCCAGTCCACTAGTAGTATTTGCTCTTCCGCAGTGTGCTTGGTAGGTTGTACATGGTATCCTGCATTATTCTACAGTCGATAGCTCCAATCGATGGTATTATAATGATGCTAATAGGAAGTGCAGAAATCATAAATGTCCTGGTAGAACAGCGAACGCGTCGCTGTGTTTCAAAATAATTTACAAAAAAGCGCGGTAACGATGATATGTATCGCAATGGCTCATCGGAGTGGGCCCTGTGAATACTGGTAGCCAGGTGGCGCCGGCGACACCTGTCGGATACTTGGTTGAACATATGGGTTGGGCAGGTCGTCGTGGTGCTCCTTCGGCGACCCGCTGAGTGCGGTGGCGAATGTCGCGTCGGTCCGCTCCTGGTAGTGCATACCGTGGCCAGCCACAGGCGGCGAGGGCACCCGGTATCCCCCATACGCGTCGTCGAAGGGCGACTGCGGCTCGTGCGCTTGCGGCCCGGGGTGCCGGGCGCCGGGCGCGTTGACGAACGCTGCCTGCGTCGGGGTCTGCCCAACATCGACCTGGAAATTAGGCCGCTGGTTATAGGGGGGTTGTGACGTGGGCGGGGTAGCGTAGCCACGGCCGGGCTGCTGAGACTGCGGTTCCCAGGCAACGGAGTACGTGCTATCGTTCCGCCCGTGGCTACCGCTCTCCTCGATGTCCCGGGGGTTGTTCAGGGGCAGGAAAACCTCGTTGTTCGCGAGGGGCTTCGGGGCGTAGATTTGGTTGACCTCGGGGTCGGAGTCGTAGGCGGCAGCTTTTTGCCGCGCATGCCATTGTTGCTCTGCGGTGAGCGGGATATCCGAGTCTGAGATGTTGTGACCGTAGACCATGTTTACAGTGGAGCCGGATGCTTCAGCTTGATGTGCCGACGACGTGCTTCTTAGCAATTTAGCTTGGCTGTAATCAGAGTCAGAATCATCCGCCTGGACTGATGAATGCTACTTACCGGGCTTTACGTCGGTCATAAATGACTAACGGCTTGACCTTGTTCATTTGGTGATATATGTACCACATAGCGACAATCGTGATGATGAACGTTAGAGCAAGGACAGAGTCGCTGATGATTTTGCTCTTCGTGTCTTTGTTGTTCCCTTCCAGAATTACGCCCAAGTAGACAGTGATGAACTGCTTTGGCAGGGAAAGAATAGCGGCGAGGCAGAAAACCAGGATTCCCATACCACATGTTGAGAAGATAGCGGTGGTGACTGAAGACATCGTTTAGAAAGGAAGGGATACGATAACATTTACACTCACAATGACCAGGGATCGCACTTAGGCGAGCAATGAGGGCAATCTTAAACCCTCCATCTCGTACAACCCGGGCCAGACAGGCGTAAGTAATCTTTGTCCTTTCCATCTTCAGTCCTCGAGCTCGGCAGCAGTATTTGAATGCGCTGTCGCAATATGTCAGCCTAGTCCAGCGACCAGAGGCAGTTACGCACTAAAAGTTGCCCACTTCGCCTATAAACGTTCCAGCAGCAACGATCCCAAATCCTATCCATAATCCCCACACGAGGCCGCATAAAATGGCAACGATTTCATGCCCAAATAGCTGAAATTGGCCAACATCAGCATTAATGAGCATGAAAGCTCCAGCGTACTTGCCGGGGGGAACGATAGCACAAACAATACGCCAATAGGGACGAGCCACCCGAATTTGAGACTGTGCGATACAGAGAGTCAGATATACGAAAAGAGGAGAAGTGAACGACGCACCCGTGTAACCATTTTGTTACGGGCGATAATGCATGCACGATTTGCGTGTGGAATATTGTTACAAGTGCGGTAATTATAAGAATGAGGACGAGCGCCACATAATACCCTGGGAGACATGAGCTTCCAGCGATCTGACGGGACGAGCTACGCACATATCCATTCCTTCCTGAGCCAAAATTTAGGCTTTGATATCGTCTTCCAATCAACTGCGCCTGTGTCGAGCTCTTTCTGTTCACTGGGCGTCGGACTTGGCGTTCTTGACAGCATGCGCGGGTCCTGAGGGCTTTTCGTGTCGAAAGTCGTTGTCGATTGGGCCGCGCTGTTGGGGTATAGCTGGCCTTGGGCTGGCGGGTATCCGGCGGTTGACATCATGTTCGGCGGCCTGAATTCGTGTGATTGTACATTCATCGCTGCCTGCAAGCCGGTTGCTGGACGTTGAGAAAGGGTTGGACTGAAGGATAGAGATGTGGGTTAGTTGCAAAAGAGTGGTGGTGGTGGAAACACCGAAACGTTGGGTATATGGAGCTGCTTACAATTGGTTGTGGCCCAGTGTGGGAAGGCTGTGCTCGGTCCTCCATGACTAATCTTATTCTGGCCTCCGCGATCTCCTCTTGACCTCCTCTCCACAACAGTCACTGGCCATCGTCGAGCGCGAGTTACAACGTACACAAGCTGGTTTCTTGGCTGCAACTTGTCATTATCAGTGCCAAGCTATCTTGCTTGGCTTTCCTCGAAACCAATTACTGCAGAGGTAGATTCTGACCCAATTCTGACCTGTGCATCGCAAAGCAGTGCCGCTGCTGCGCAAATAGCAGGATGCACTCGGGGCAGACAAAAATCTCGACAACCACCTGGAATAGCCAAGTTGCACGGCCTAACTCGGCGTGTTTTACGCCTTGACTCCCTTCTCAAGACTGCGGACTCACTGCCACTGCGAGGTTCTCGAAAGAAAACACGAGGATCCTGGCGTCACATTTCGGGGGGGGGGGATCTTTACCGAGCTGGTAACATGAGGATTGGGCGTGGCTAAAGTGTAAAAAGCGTATGGAAAACCCTGGAATTCCCCTTACACTACAAACAGGACCACAGACTCCACAATTTGCACGTATTTATTCTCGTTATTCGATCTCGCGCCTTCACCAGAAAAAGTCTCTGGGGGATTTTCTGGCTCGATAGACTGGAGGTCCGGGTACCTGCATGACGGAGAGTCAGAAAACGTACCACAACGTCAACGAGCGGCTCACTGTGTACTCCGTCGGGATGGGCCAATAAATATCGACCAAGAGCTCAGGATCTTCCACGTTGTCGGCAGAATTAGCGACCACTTGCGTAGATGCGCGGATAGAATGTGACACACCTTGGTACGTCAAGTATCCTGGGATCGACACCTTGGTCGGGCTTCCCGATCCACCGCCGGTTATTTTGATCTGTGCGCAGCCGACAAAGAATTCGGGCGATCCAGGAATATGCAGCGCAATTTGCTCCATCCGCACAAGGTACTTGCAACGAATGTCGAATGAAATTGTACTTATGCGGTGATAAAGCAGGAAAAATGCTCACCTCGCCCGAAGGGATGTCTGATGGGATGTTCGCCGTGAACACGTTCTTGTTGAGGGTCTCGAATCCAAATGGACTGAACGTCGCTCCCCACTCAGCAATCTACTTCGGCCAGACTTATTATTAGCCCTGGCAGCAGCAAATCAGTACAAAATTAGTCTCTCGCCTTGAACCATGCCTTCCCCGTGCCATTCCAATGGGCGGCCTTCCCTGGCGCCTTCCCTAGATACATCGTAATCGGGCCAGGGTGATATATCCTTTTTCCCTCGCCGAGCTCGAATCCTACGACGCTTCCCGCAGATACAGACACCGTTTCGGTCGCATTGCTGATGTTAACATTGCACGTAATATCGACGCTGGTGTAGTTCTTTACAGGCGAATTCTCTCCCGGCACACGAACGGCCAACTTCGATGTCTTTGAACCTGCGATCAGGGTCTGAAAGATGTCTTGAAGAAACGAGAATAAGCAACAGTGGGAATGGGCAGAATATAAGTATTGTCGCTCTCACAGTGCGCAGACCCATTGCTTGCTAGCAGCGCTAGGCTCAGAATGAATGCCGGTTTCATTGTCGCGGTTGAAGTGGAGCGAAAGGAAAAGTTCGCGCCCGCGAGATACATCTCACCTTATCTTGCCTCTCCGAACATGCATGACGAAGGAAATAGTTCAGGGATGAGTGTTCTCTCGACGCGCAGCTGAAGCACTTGTCATGTTTGAGCAACAACATAAACGACGACCTCTGCCAGTGTTGTCCTTCATCATAAATGGTAAATCAGTGTTGAACGTATTCTTTGTTGAATGTCTTATAACAAATTCAACCTTCCTTTGTCCTTTTATCTGAATCACAACAATATTTTCCGTGTCTGAAATCCCTATTTCCGTKCCCAGTTGTGCGACGTGCAACAGCGTGCAACTGTGTGTGTGCGAGTAGGATGAGTAGGATCGACGTCGGCGCTATATATAGATCTAGTATGAGGATCTATAATTAGAACAATGCGGAAAGTGACTTTCCTTTCTCTGGAATTAACCGCGAGAAGTGCGGTGCACTACATACTCTTACTTACTCTTACTTACTCCAGTTTGATTACTGTCAGTGAGAAATCCCAATGGATGCGGAGCCTTTATTCCGAAATAGGAGGCAAGTCCGCATGTTTCTAAACACCCTCCTCCTACATAAGTCATCAGTACTCGAGCTATGACACGTGTATTTAAAAATCACTGATCACTGATGATTATGGAAAATCTAGAAATTAAGTGAATTTTTCTATCCGAGTTGATTGAACGGTGACCGGCCACGGTGAAGCTTGACGCGTCTCTTGGCGCCCGTCCGGACGTCTGCCGCGAGGGGGTATTACCTGAATGCTCCGCTTTGCATCCTTCCAGAATGAAGTATAATAGCGTCTTATGCGCATGCAGAGCACTCGAAGAGTAATAGGCAGGGAATAATCGTCTCAAGGTTGTAACTGGGTATCTGGTAACCAATGCAGTGGTGCCACATAAACAAGGAGAGTGGAGGCTTGAATAGAAACACATCAGGAATAGTGCTAATATTGCAATGCACACTATAAAGAAGCAGCATGCTGCAGAATCTAGACTTGAAACATTTTCTGGCTTCCTTAGCCTCGACTGGAAGGTCAAAGGCGCGCGTCTATTTTTAGCCCGCTTTGGACGGGGACTGCGTCCGACGTACATTCGAGCCTCCACGAACCGCCTTCTCTGGTTTCTAATGCTCCTGAACCTAAGGATCATCTGACCATACGTATTTACCGAAATTAAATTCTACAACAGCACCAATTAGAACTTTCCTTCTGGCCGATGAGTGCGAGGATTGTGAGGAGCGCGAGTATTGTTTGGTAGAAGATGTCTCCAATGAGTTGGGCGCCCGTTACCAAAGAGATAAAATACGTAAGTATGCATTGAAACATAACGGAGAGGTGGTGTATGTGAGCGCGTAACGTCGCCTCAGAAAGCTCCCTGCAAGGCAGCAGCCACGCACAGCACTCATCAAATGATGTCTCCGTGCTGTCGTTGCTGAGATAGAGTCATCGCATAGCTTAAGGCGAGGTAGGATTCCAAATATGGCTGCTGAGCAGTGTTCGCCATCGTAAGCATCTGAACGCGTTCAGTTGACCCACCGTGGGTGCGCAGCGCACCAAAGCCGCATAACACCGTCGAGGGCGCTTCCGAATCGCCATCTGCACAGTGTTTTCAATTGAGAGGTTTCGTCGATTCAGACGTGTCTAAACAATCGATAGCTCAATGCAGAACTTGACACTTGAAGTCCATTGAAATTTAAGCTAAAATAGACATGACATCCAATGGTGCGGACCGTAACAGTCAGCGCTATGCATTCCATGCTAAATATCACCTCCGCGTTACGAGATCCTTGGCGTCAAGTGGGCAGTGGCATGACCCCTGCGGCGTGGCCCCCTTCCACTTTATTCCGGGCACCACGGATAGAGCAAGATTCGACGATCATGCCAGCAGTGGAAATCGCGACTAGTCACTATCCGTACCACTCCATTCTCCGGATTTGACGTAATATGCATCAAGGCGGGGTACAATGTCCTTCTACAGGTCGTAGGACATCTATAAAAGTGGGTACTGGATAGCCTGGAAGTAGCAGTATCAATCATGGCTACACCCCCAACCCCTCCAGAGTTCAACCTTGACAACATCCAAGGCGATATCTTGTACGCAAAATAAAGCTTTCTTGCCGCAGATATATTTTAATAACGCCCCCCTGCAGGAGCGGCCTTCCCAAGAAGACGGAGACCTACATCGTCTTCAGTATCACCAATGCCACGAAGTTCAGGAAAGACCTGCACAACCTCATACCGCTCATCAAGACCGTCTCCGGCGTCCTCAAGGACCGCCAGGCGATCGACGACCACAAGAAGAAGAAGCTTCCGGGCCTTGTCCCGATGACGGGCGTTAACATCTCTTTCTCGCACCTCGGGTTCACCACGGTCAGCGGGCGTCTAATATTTCGCGGTGGCAATTGTGTGCTCACGCGTACTATTTATTTTGTTTTACTTCTGCCGACAGCTTGGAATCGACGACACTACCCTGCGCCCCGTTAACCCAAAGACTGGCGCAGTCAACCCATTCGAGCTTGGGCAGAAGGTGGACGCGGTGACGAACCTCGGCGACACGCAGAAGCTCAACGGCGACCCGGACTGGGACGAGGCGTTCTTGCAGGGCAATATCCATGGGCTCATCATCATATCAGGCGACAGCCACCTCTCCGTTAACGCGGTCCGGCTCAAGATCGAGGCTATCTTCGGCGTGCGCACGCCGACGGCCTCGCTGAAGGAGGTAATCAGCATCGTGGGCGACGTGCGGCCGGGCGCAGAGGCAGGGCACGAGCAGTGAGCTGCATTTACCTGTCGAGGTACTTAATACCGCAACTGACAATTTTTCTCTACACTAGCTTTGGATTCCTGGACGGCATCTCCAACCCTGTCGTGACTGGATTCGACACCGTCATCAACCCCGGCCCCAAGCCCGTTAATCCCGGCGTCATCGTCACAGGCCACAATGGAGACACCACAACGCGCGCAGACTGGGCGACAGACGGTAGCTTCCTCGCTTTTAGGTACCTATTCCAGGAGGTGCCCGAGTTCAATGTGTTCCTCTCGAAGAATCCCATCCCCAAGGACGGGAATGGTGTCGCACTTACGCCCGCTGACGGGAGCGAGCTCCTCGGAGCGCGGATGGTCGGGCGCTGGAAGAGCGGTGCGTTGCATACTTACAGCGCCCATTTCACTTCAGCGCGGTGTGCTGATTCTTAAATATAATAGGAGCGCCGATTGATGTCTCGCCGTTTAAGGACGATCCCGCCCTCGCCGCTGATGCCACGAGGTCAGAATAAGCGCCCACATTCACTCTTCACATTGCTCACTGGCAATCTATTTTCATTTTGCAGGAACAACGACTTCTTCTTTGCCGGAGAAATCAACTCGCAGCTCAAGTGCCCCTTCGCCGCGCACGTCCGCAAGACGAACCCGCGCGACGACCTCGAAGTGCCGCCGACCGGCATCACGCCGATCCCGGTCGAGGGTAACCGCATCATGCGGCGCGGGGTGCAGTTTGGGCCGGAGCTGACCCCGCAGGAGAAGGCGACGGGGGTGACGGCGCACGGGCGCGGGCTGCTCTTCGCGTGCTACCAGACGAATCTCTTCAACGGGTTCCAGTTCCTCCAACAGAGTGAGTAATGGCGCACCTCCGGATTTAACTATGACTACATTCTGATCCTTATCTAACTTGAAAGCTTGGGCGAATAATGCGGATTTCCAACCGTTCGAGACTCAACCTGAGAAGCCTGGGTGAGTAGTTTTATTCGTCCCGGATGAATCTGCACTGTATTAACGTTGCGCGCGTATTGATTAGATTGGACCCGCTCATTGGCCAAGGCGTGCGCTCGATGTCGGGACTTGATCCTTTGAACGAGCAAAAGCTTTTGTCGATGCCTCAGTTCATCATCCCCCGTGGCGGAGAATACTTTTTCGCGCCTTCCATTAATGGGTTGAAGACAACCATTGCGACAGCCACTTGATCGAGCCTCAGTTTGCGCTGTCGTCCTACTGTTCCAACTTCAGAATACTTGTCTGCGAACATTGTCACCTATGCCGGGCTGAATAGCCATCAAATGTACTTAGCTACTGTGAATTCAATATACACGATGTGTTTCTACCAATTTCTTGACTGATCGGTGTTTCGCCGAAGACCCTCTCAACAGATTTCTGTACGTACAAGAAATCGCCCATGTACAACCCGAACCGGATGATGTATTTTATTTTATCTTATCTAAAGATAACTGTGCCCAGATTAGTAGATTAGCCCCAAGTATAATGCAGCCGGGCCTTTCCTCAGCACCACCTCCTGCCTCCAATGTCCCTCCTAGTCCTCTCTGCACACGATGTCGACACAGTATCTGCGTCGTTCAAGCCCGAAGAACTCCAATTACTAATGGCACAAGTTTTCGGGCGACTCTCTGCCTACATCCCCGCCACCGCCACCGCAGCGGCGGACGACGGCGCCGCAGGCATATCCATGCCCCATCGCACCAGCATCTACACAAGCAATCACACCGTGCTCTTCATGCCCGCGCGCATCGGTGCGCCCGATGCCACGGCGGCATCCGGGGAGGCTACGACGGGCGACACCGCGATCAAGGTCGTCTCGGTACCGAACCGCACGGACGCGCGCGGGCTCCCCGCGACGACGCTCGTGCTCGATGAGGAGAGCGGCGCGACTAAGGCCGTGATCAACGCGCGCAAGCTCACCGCGCTGCGCAACGCTGCAGGTGCGTGTGTGCGCCTCTGCCCCTGTCGCGAGCGTTGAATGTGCAGTTTTGAGGCTCCCTCCTGTCGACGAGCCTCGTCGGACCGTCGGACCCACGCGTTGTCGTCGCGTTTGGCGCGGGACAGCAGATCGCGTCGCATCTCGACCTCCATATCCGCCACTTCCCGTCGATCTCGCACGTCGTGATCGTGAACCGCGCACTCAACGAGCGCGCGCTCGCGCTCAAGAGCCGCCTCACCGCGCGCTTTCCTGCCGTCAAGGTCTCGCTGTTTATATCCGACGTCTCGTCTGTCGAGTCGTACGTGCGCCTCGCGGACGTCATCGTGTGCGCCACGTCCGCCGCTGAGCCGCTTTTCCCCGGTGCGTGGGTCAAAACCGGCGCGCATGTTATACTGGTCGGGAGCTACAAGCCGTCGATGCGCGAGGTAGACCGTGCGCTTGTCCTGCGCTCCGTCCACGTGGCCCCAAGCGCGGACGTCGCTCCGGTCCTCCTCGTCGACTCGCGTGCGGCGTGCTTACGCGAGGCCGGGGAGCTCATTGACGCGCAGCTCGACGAGGCGCGGCTCACGGAGCTCGGCGAACTCATTCCGCTCGATGCGACTGGACAAGTGGACCTGGGGCGCTATCATGCGTTGTTGACGGCGACGCGCCCGCGCCATGATGTGCCGGGATTCGATGGCCCGGTGACGATATTCAAGTCGGTTGGTGTGGGGCTGCAGGATGTAGCAATCGCCAGCGCTATTGTCGCGAAGGCGGCGGAGTTGGGAGAGATTGGCACTGTCATTTCAAATTATGATTCGTGATCCTACCTACATGTGTAGAAGGACGTCCGGGAAAAGGTAGACCATATTGTATACAGGATGGAATTTATTGTATATCCCCAACCAACGCTCATGCGAGCTGCTTCTTCAGCCACTCCATCACCTCCTCGCCCCACTCCTCGCCCTCGCCCGTGCTCAGCGCCCAATTCAAGCTAATATGATTGTGCCCCTTCGCCACCACGCGCTGCGGCACGACCCCGACCTTCCCCTTTACCTCCTTCACAAACGCGTCCCCGGCCGCGATAAGCCAATCCGGCTCGCGCTCCCCTTCGACCATCAGCAGCGCAGGCAGCGCATTCGCCTCCGCTTCCGATAGCGCGCGGTACAGGTGCAGCGGGTCCGCTGCGTGCGCCGCCTCGAGCGACGTCCAGTACGCCGCGTGCACGTGCGCGGTGGGCCACGCGGCCGTCATCCCACTGAGGTCGTACGGCGGCGCCTGGAGCGCCACCGCGCGGATGCGCACACGCAGAGGGTCGTCGGCGGGCAGCACGCCGTGGTTGAAGAGCATCGTCGCGACGTGAGCTGCGCCCGCGGAGTGCGCGAGCAGCGCAATGCGGTCGAGCGCCGGCTCCGCGCCCTCGGCGGCATCGAGCCGCAGGCACGCAGGGTTTACGATCGCCCACCGCACCGCATCGCGCACGTCCTCTGCGCCGCCCGGGAAGACGACGTGCGGGACGAGGCGGTAGTCGGGCACGACGACGACGCACCCGCGCCGTGCGAAGAACGCCGCGACGCACGCGTACACGAGCCCGAACGTGCGCGGCGCGATGCTGCGTTCGCCGGTGTTGAACCCGCCGCCGTACACGAAGAACAGCACCGGAACCTGCTCTTTTTTATCGGCGTCGAAGTGTGCGCCCGGCGGGGGGTAGAACACATCTAGCTGCATGCGCGGTGAGCGGGCGCCGTCCCGGTAGATAGGGACCGCTACACACCTGGTGCCTGTCCGTCTCGCCGTACTTGAACGTTCTTTTTTCCACCGCCTTGATGAAGGTCTTCTTTGCTTTGAGCAGCGGCGCAAACGCCGCGACGGCTATGTGCGCACCAGGTTCGTCAGCCACCGTCGGCTAGATAGCACCCTGCGCCCGGAGGCAAAGCGGCAGCACGCGCGGCAGGCAAACACATGGGGAGAAACGTACTGGGGTCAATAACAGCACCGATCTCCCTGTCCTTGAAGCTGGCGATGACATCCATTGCAGGGGTACTGCGCGAAGTGGTCGGTGGTACGATTTGACGGGACTAGAAGTCTCTGAGCGTCGATTTATACCATCAGCCTCAATCTCAATTACAGCCATCATCTCCGGCCATCAGGTGATGCCAGGCTTCGAGTCCGGCGCTCCTCCTCCACGCCAGCTCCCCATGAAGCACGGCTTACTCCGCTCCTTCCCAACTTACTTTCGAGGATACTACTATTATACCAGGAAAGACGTCATCATTGAGAGCAAAGCGTATATATAAGTATCTATATCATCGCGGCGAACATAAAGAGGACACAAGGGGCTATGGTACAACGCCTAAACGAATGCGATAGGGTACGAGACAGCGAACGACTCGGAGATGCAAATGGGTGTATGTTACGTATATATGTAGGTGTATAATGCGAGCTCAGTATAAGCGGGGTCAGCAATAAATGGGATCCATCACAAAGCGTGTTTGTCTATAGGCTTGTGGGGGCATGACGATGGGCCATTACTTATCCACGCATGCGGAGGGCGAGGTGAATCCCTGTAAACAAAAATCCAGTCAGCAACAGTCCATTAAATCAATTTGGGAAGCAGAAAGACTCACATTAGTCCTGATGCCTCCACCCCAGGGGGTCTTGTTGATGACCTCGGCGTCGACGCCCAGCCCGCGCGCCGCGAACCCGGTCCACAGCAAGCAGAAGTTCTCACCGCCTGTGAGCACCTGGTCAGCCTGGATGATCGCATCGCGCGCGTCGAAGAACGACGGGCGGCACGTCTGCAGCTTCATGCCGTTAAGCACCAGTCTGCAACATCGAGTCAGCCTTGCGCTCGGAATAAGCAGGTAGAAGAGAAACGCACTGAACCATAAGCGAGTTCCCGTGCTTGGGCACTAGCGCACCCTTCTTGTCCGTGCGGTAGAAGTCGCCATGAGGGACGGTCCCGTCCGCGAGCGGCTTGGGGGGGAAGAGCGTGTCCGAGAATCCGTGCTTCTCGATGAGGCCCTGCGAGACGACCCAGAGGATTTCCGCCCACACCTCGCCGATGGCGTGCACGCCCCAGTAGCCGGGCTTGTCGAGCGTCTTGTACGTCGAGGGGTTCACGTCCTCGTCCTGCGAAAATGCCGTCAGTTCACCGTCCCGGAGCATATTTAAACGGAAAGCTCACCAGGGAGTAGGGGAAGTTCCTGATGCCATTGGGACGGTTCGCCGCCCATGCACCCATCGCATAGTCCGAGTAGGTCGAATTGCTGCGGATGGTGGTCGCAAGGAAGTCGCCCCAGCCCTCGCCCATACCGCCGCTCTCGCCCCAGCCCAAGCACCCCGAGTTCGCGGGGCCACCAGTGAGACGCGTGCTAAGGCCGTGCGATAGCTCGTGGATCACAATACCCGCCTCGAGGTCGCCGTCTCTATACGGAATGGCGGTGTTCCAGAGGTACATGCGCATACGCCCATTCTGCCCGTCAGGCGGCGTCATGAAGTTCGCGTTGTTAAATCCTGAACCGTCCTGTGCGTTTGCAATGACGCCGTCGTTCTCCGCACCGCCGCGCCCGAAGTTGTGCTGCTGGAAGTTGCCGGACACCTCGTCAAAGCCGTAGCTGGATTGTGATAGAGATGTGAGTACATATTCAGGGAATAGATATACGAAGCACTTACCGGTAGTACAGATCATGCACAAGGTTAGACGTGTAGAAGAGCTGAGCAACGGTGGTGTTGATGTACTTCTTCGCCTCGTCCAATGCATCGACCTTCTCAGTTTCCTGAGGGTCGTACTCGTAGTTGAAGGCCTTAGCGACGCCACCATCGGGACGGTAGTTGTCGACATATGAGTTCTGGCCCTCCCAGTTCTCTTGGGCGAACACCTATAGAAAGGTAAGCTGATATCTTATCATTTGAAAATAGGACACCAACATTGTTTCCCCAAGTAGTGGTCGTGTTTCTGAAATCACGCTTATTGACCAGTCTCACACCCTTCATAGAGGGATCGTTGGCGTAAGGCATCGAGTGCCAGCCAGCGGGCGACGCGTGGAGGTCGAAGTTCTCCTTCTCGACCGAACGTTCACCGCACTCGGGATCGTTAATGCCCCACTTGAAGACGTTGTAGGAAGCGCCAGAAGATGCAGGGGGCTTAGGGATGGGCGCATACGCGTCCGACGCCCAATCAACGACCGAGATGATGTCATGGGGCGCGGAGGCAGAGACCGCAGTCTCGTACCAGTTGTCCTCCATCTCAACTTCAAACTAAACGAACGGTTAGCGAGCGGTCCAAAAATAGAAAACAACGCGGGACAAACCTTCCAAACAAGGTGCAGCTCGGTGCTGTCCCCAGCCTCGTTGGGAATCTGGGTGTACGCCAACTTGGCCTTGACGGGGTTGACCGCGTCGGGGACGTTGTCAACGACGAACTCGAGCCCGGCCTCACCGGAAGCGAAGTGGTGGATCGGGGTCACTTCCATGGCGTCCCTGTGGCTATCGAAGTTGTCCATGATGTCGTCAGCAACAGCGGGTTTGGGTGTGGCATTTGCCATGAAGGCAAGGAGAGCTGGGCGGAAGTCGGCGATGTCATCTGACGTGAATCCTTCTGGGAGAGACGCGAGCGCGCAGCTAGTCTCAGCGAAGTGCTGCATCAGAGGTACATTGGCCTCCGAAGCCGGTGATTGACCCATGACGACTTGTTCCGAGTCAACGACATTTGGTCGCCGGAGGCTGTGTAAAGTCTGATGAAGCTGGTCACAGGACTTCTGGAGAGGAATCCGTGCGGCATTCACGGTGGGATTGGTGAATGGCTCAGGAATAGCACCAGCGAAGAACTAACAAAGTAAGGTTGTAAGTCACGCGAGTTAACTAGTCTCGGGAAGGAAACAACGTACGGAGTTACCGTAGGACAGCACCATCCCATCTTTGATGTTGATATTCATATCCCCGTCAGCGACTTCGAGTCCGTTGATGAGTTGTCTGACATAAACATGGGTGACGCCCGTGTTCTTGTCAGTGTACGAGTCGCTGCGGATCTTGTACGACGAGCTCGACGACTTCTTGTTCATGAGAACATCGTCCACGAAAAGACGCGCGACTTCCAGGGGGTCCATAGAAGCGTCCATGGGGGTGAACCCGTTGGTCTGAATCTGGTACGGACTCGCTCGGAAGACGGCATGCGGGTGGTCAGGCCCGAAACCAAGCGACTTGCGCTGGCGGACAACGCGACCCTCATCGTAGGGCGACTGCGCTGCTTGCCGGTGTCCGTAGACATGGCCAGCAAGGCTCGCTACGACGAGCGAGGCTGTGAAGAAGTAGCGCATGTGGGGTAAAGGGGCTACTAGAGGAATCAAGGGCTAATGAAGGCCTGATATCCTGTAGAGTGGGTGGTTAATGGAGGAGGGAGGTTCCGCGGAAGGGAGAGGATGGTTGTGGTTTAAGAACAACCCCGGTTGGAGTGGTTGCGTGGCTGGAGGTGACGCCGATAAGGGCCAAGTGCTGCACGGAACAGCCGGTCCCTGTGTGTCCTTATTTGGCTCTGTGGCGGGTACGGTGACTCGACATTGCGCTTTCGTCCACTCACCGCGTGCTATCCTAATTACTCCTATCTACTAGTCTCGTACCCATCCGTTTTGGGCCAGTTTTTCGTGTGAACATTGCACGATCAATAAATTGATGGGCTCAAACCTACCCAGAACGTCTGGTGCATTTGCATCAGTGAGCCCCCCATGCGTTACGTGACCACTGTGACCAGGGTTAGTGCCCTTGTCAACGACACGCGTCGCGCATTGCGGGYGGCGGCAATTGAACGACGASKCMC